>CABHPH010138804.1:0-29293 GCA_902168325.1 Peromyscus nudipes
TGTGGCACTGGACAGCGTCCCCAAGACTGTGTTTTGGTGAGAAGGTCCCTCAGTGTTGTGTTCTTTCTGTCCCTTCAGCAGGTAAGCATTGGCACCCCCATTTCTTTCCTTTTGTGTTGTCTGTCATGTTTGTCTGCCCATCCCATTAGGAAGGCACATTTTTTCTGTTTCAGTTAGCCTGGTGCTTCCACATAAGAACTGACCCCCTTGGTGGAACCAAGGCTCAGTTCCCAAATGCCATCCTTCCTCCAGAGATACCATGTGGTCATATGGCTGTGATCTAAAGAACCATGGAAGTCCCTCACTAAGCACAAGACAGAAGGGTCCAATACAAATTTCCACCCATGTTGACTGTCATCTTCTCTCTGACTGTTGTTCATTTGCTGTTTTCCTCTAACAGATGGGTAATCTTTTCATCACCCCCACCCCTTCCATGTTGGATATCTCTATAATATCCAATGATGAGGAAACACACAGTTTGGACCCCATGAAATCTGTCAAGAAGAATGCAGCTATCATTAAGTCATGCACTGCTCGGCCCCTCTGCTCCACCACCAATTCTGGCAGCTACACCTCTGCCACAGTATTCTTGGTGTGATCTACTGCAATACCTGTCTGCCTCAGGAGGTGGCAACTCTCCCATAACACCAGGCCTCTTATATCCCTCACAGCCTGTGCTGCTGTCAGTCCATAAGCCCATAGAAACCTTCCCAGTCAATGTGGGCCCAAATGCCGATGCCTAGCCTTGGATTCTCACCCTTACAGTTGATCTCTCCCTCATCCAGAAGGCAGCCAGTGAGTCAGGCCCAGATTCCCCTTACTTTCAGCTGGTCCTTGCTCAATGGTCCATGCAGTTACAAACTTATTTCAATTGGTATCATTTGCTTAAAGCTGTGTTGGAGCCTATAGTCTTTCTCAGTTGGAGATTGGCCTATAATGATCAGGCAGAATCCCAGGCCAAGATGAACATCTTACTTAACATCTTGATGATCTATGATATGCTCACAGGGCTCAGGGAATATGTCCATCCTGTGCACCAGGCATAGATTGGGTTTAATGCCTATTTTCAACAGGTCTTGAACATGGTCCTCAAGACCCTCAGAGCCAACTCCCCAGAACCCCTCAGCTTACTTTCACAATCTTATCCAACAGCCAGAGGAGCTCTTCACCAACTTCCTGGCCCATGTAAATGAAGCAGTAGAGTGCAGAGTAGATGTGGGCCCCACTAGAGAGATGTTGATTACATAGCTGACTTGGGAGGGGCTCAATGCCCAAACCCATATGCGGTTGCAGCCATGCACAATGAGGACATACATAAATGGGTGCAGGCCACCAGAGATCTGAACCCCAGCACTGGTCCCATCGACATTCTTACCACCTCCTTGGACACTCTCCTGGCTGACAGGCAGCTTGCTAATGACACTCCCAAGGGTCCCCAGGTAGATAGAACTTGCTGGGGATATGGCAAACCAGGCCATTTGTGGTATGATGGCCTTCAGGCAAAACCTAGGACCCAATGCCCCAGATGCAATTTGGGATTTCATTGAGCAAAGGATTGCAGGTCACAGCCTGCCAAAATATCAGTCCCTTTAAACTCCAGGTGGGATGCTTCTCAGCCCCACCAGTAAGAGGAGGCTCTGGTAATCCAAAAATCTTTTGGACAATGCCCATTTTCCCACATTCTCCAATGCTGACATCTATCTTGATGGACAAGCTGTCAAAGGCTTGGTTGATATGGGTGCAGATGCCACAATTTTAACAGAGACTGAGGCACTTCACTTCTCTCATTGGAAGTTGAAACCCAGTCCCCCATCAGTGGTATAGGAGGCCAACAAGATTCTAAAATGACCACCCGTCCAGTCCATTGGAAGGATCTTGATGGCAACTGGGGAGCCATTCACCCTATCATTTCCATTGTACCTAAGAACCTGTGGGACAGAAAGATTTTGGGGATTATGGGTATTGTCCTAACTACAGATGACAGGGCATATGGTTGATATATTGTGCACCCCCAATAAACTTATCTGGGGGTCAGAGAACAGAACAGCCACTATATTAAACATAGAGGTTAGGCAGTGGTAGCATATGCCTATAATCCTAGCATTCCAGAGGCAGAAATCCATCCGGATCTCTGTGAGTTCAAGGCCTACAAACAGAGTCAGGCATGGGGGCACACACCTTTAATCCCAGGACTTGAGATCTCATGTCTTGCTTGGGAAAGACACACTCCTTTAATCCCAGGAAGTGATGGCAGGAAGCAGAAAAGTATATAAGGCATGAAGACCAGGAATTAGACCCCTTTTAAGCTTTTAGCAACAGATCAGCTGAGATCCATTCAGATGAGGACTCAGAGGCTTCCAGTTTGAGGAAACAGGATAGGCTGAGAAGTTGATGAGGTTAGTTGTGGTTTGTTCTGTTTCTCTGATCATTCAGCATTCACCCCAATACCTGGCTCCAGGTTTGTTTTTATTAATAGGACCTTTTAATATTCATGCTACAAGAGCCTTTTTTTTTATAACATTGAGGTTCATGAAAAGGTGGATCTTGCAGTTTGTGACCCTGCATGAGACCCACACACCCAATTCTAAGGACCATTGTTTTCAGAAGGTCCACCACAATCAAGGCCCCTAGCCCCATTTCATTGATGTGGCTCTTGGATCAAGAAGTATGGGTGGAACAGAGGCCTATAATTGAACCCAAGCTATCAATCCTAAAGTAATTAGTTATACAACACTTAAAGATGGAACACATAGAACCATCCACAAGTAAACATAATACCCGCCTTTTTTTTACCCCAAGAAATCAGGACACTACCGCCTCCTGCAGGATCTTTGTGTAGTTAATGATCTAATGGAAAAAAATGGGGTCTACACAGTCAGGCCTCCCCCACCCTAGTGCTATTCCTCCATCTTATTATATATTAGTTTTAGATGTTAAGGATTGCTTTTTTCAAATTCCCCTGGTGCCACAGATTCAAGATCATTTTGTCTTTACTGTGTGGGAACCTAATATGCATAAACCAGCTAAGAGATATCAATGGACTGTTTTGCCCCAAGGAATGAAAAACAGCCCCATTATTTGCAAGTTATATGTTCCTCAAGCTTTGATCAATGTCCCCAGGGATGTTCTTTTGATCCATTATATGGATGATCTCCTTCTGGCCCACCCAGATGCAGCATACCTGAAAAGACTGCCAAGGGAGTATTATAAGATCTTGACTCATTACATCTGATAGTGGCTCCAGATAAGGTCCAAGTGGTCCCCCTTTGCCTTTTTAGGCTTTTCAATTGCTGAGTAGGGTTGCCCCCTTTCTTTTAAATTGGAAATGAAGGAATTATATTCACTCTCAGAATTACAGCAATTATGTGGCATGGTTAATTGGCTTAAACCATTTTTACCCATCCCTGACCAAGAGATGAGACACTTCTTTTCATTGTTGGAGGGCCTCACCTATCCTTCCAGTAAGGTTAGGCTTACCCAAGAAGCTAAAGATTTACTACAAAATGTTTTGACCATTCTAGCCACCTCTAGTCTACATGGCCACGATACCCAAAGCCCCTTATTGGCAACGGTCCTCTGGAAACACAGGGGATTCTTAGGGAGTATTATGGCAATCTGAGCCTTGTCTATGGATACATCAAGTACATTCTGACCGGTACAAGGTCACTTCTAAGTTTGACCAGTCCTTCCAACTTGGCCTTAAGGCACAGATGCTGGCACAGAGAACATATGGATGAGAGCCAGATAAACTTGTCTTCCCCTTTTCTTTAAAGAATACCCAGTCCCTCTGAGCTGATTCTATCTTGTTCCAGGAAATGGTTGCAGGATTCACAGGAACTATTGACAAACATTTGCCAAAAAACAATATCTTAGCAGAACTCCCCACACTTCCAATAAAGATACAGCCCCATGCAGTCCCCTCTTCCACTCCCTCCCTCTCACCATCCCAGCCTTTTCAGATTCCAATAAAAACAGATATGGTGTACTTATCCAGCATTCTGGCTCCAAAGATGTTACATATGTTATCCTTAACCCTGGTTCTGTTCAATTGGGTAAGCTATTGGCCCTTCTCAAGGATCTAGTGGAGTGCCAGATTGAGCCTGTTAATATTTTTTTTCTGACAGTCAGTATGCTGTAAAGGCAGTTCATGTGCTGGCCTTTTCTCGAGTCAAAGACTCACTGACCCCCATTGCCAGCACTATGCTGCTCATACAAGATGTCCTTAATCAGAGGACTGAGCATTGATACCTGTTACATATTAGATCTCACTTCAAATTACCAAGAATATTGGCTCAAGGAAATGAGGTCACCAACACCATCATAATAATAACCAGTATGGATCTCCTAGAGCAAGCCAGGGCTCTTTACCAGCAATTCCATCTGTCTCCACAGAATTTACATAGACGTCTTCCAGAATTACCTGTTTCCCAATGTAAACATTTGTCCTGGTCATGTGCCACTTATGCTCCTCTTGGCCCCTTAGGACCACTTTAACGTGTGGGGGTTAATTGTAGCTGGAGTTTTTCTGGTTCTGCCTGGCCCATGGTCAGGACAAATTTTTCTCACCCACCAGTCCCACAGCCACTCAGACCCAACCAAGTAAACACACAGAGACTTATATTGCTTACAAACTGTATGGCTGCAACAGGCTTCTTGTTATCTAGTTCTTATATCTAGTTCTTATACCTTAAATTAACCCATATGTATTAGTCTATAAGTTGCCACATGGCTCGTCGCTTACTGGTACCTTACATCTCGCTTTTCATGGCGGCAGCTGGCAGCGTCTCTCTGCCTCAGCTTTCCACTTCCCAGAATTCTCTCTCCTTGTCCCGCCTATACTTCCTGCCTGGCTACTGGCCAATCAGTGTTTTATTTCCTAACCAATCAGAGCAACACATTTAACATACAGAACATCCCACAGCAGTTAATCCCTGGGGCTTATTGTCTAATGCTATTTGGCAGATGGACGTCACACATCATGCCCCCTATGGCAATCTTAAATATGTTCATGTGATAAGAGATACCTGTTCCGCCTTTGTTTATGCTCTCACCTTTTCTGAGGAAAAGGCCATCAATGCTTTCAAGGCCCTTAAGTCAGCCATGGTAGATATGTGGTTACCCTGAGTACTTAAGACTGACAGTGGCCCTGCCTATGCTTCTCAACAATTCAATAACTTCCAGGGGTCCTGGAAGATTTTCCATACCACTGTCATCCCCTATAATCCACGGGGACAAGCCATTGTGGAGAGGACCAACAGAGCTCTTAAGGAGCTGTTGAAAAGGGCTACCTCACCAGAGGCTAGGAGAGATTCTTGTCTGGTCTTAACATAAGTTCTTTTCCATATGAACTTTCTCTGTTTTGAATACAAGGAGCTCAGCCTGGCCTATAATCACTGGGTGTCTCTGCCAAAGAACATGCCCCTGCTCCTAGTGAGATGGAGAGATCCTATCTCCCTCCAATGGCAGCCACCAGCCCCCCTGCTAACCCATGGGAGGGGGTATGCTTTTGTTTTTCCTCAGAGTGCCATTATGCTGATATGGTTCCCAGCAAGAGATGTGTGCTTGGCCACAGACCAGCCTGCTTCCACCAAGGAGGGAATCACCCAGGATGGGTAATGTATATACTCCCCTTTCTTGCTCTCATTGCCCCTCTAAAGGCCGAAGACTTGCAGGCCCTCACTTTTCCTCATTTTGCATGATGCCTTTTGAGATGAGGAACATAAATTTAATAGGCCAGGAGATAGCAAAATATATTAAGAGCCCATGGTCAGCTAAGTTTCTATATTATTGATGACAGCTAACACACAAATTTTCCAATTAAGTTGACAAGAGCAGAGGTTATGACCTTTGACTCTTCAAAAAATTTTTTGAAAAAGTTTGGCATAATATAAAAAGGCTGTTTGATCCTTATTGGATTTTCACTTATGTTTTGATTGGTGGAATGGTGCTTTTACTTTTTCTTCTTTTTAAGTGTCTCCTACAGCACATCCAGCAACACACAGGTGGCCAGGTGGCCACTAAAGTGACTCTACAGGTGTTAATGGCTCTTAGATATCCAATTCATAGCCCTCCACAGGAGGTTATGCATGCCTGGTTTTCTGAAATTCAAAAGGCTACTGCCTGATCCTCCACACTCTGGTGACTCCCCAGAGATGAATGCTCTTGGAGTGCTGATAGTCAATGATGGGTAGGAGCTTGTTTGGCAAGCCAACCTAATACAGGCACAGTTCAGTTGCTGAGCCCCCCTGAGGTGGGGTCAACAAGGCTGGAGCAAAGAACTCTGACTCTAGCTGAGCACCCATGTAATAAAACAAAAGGCTGGATATGTAGTAAGACAGGCCCATAGCATCAAGGAAATTGGCTTGAACCAATTGCTAAGGCATGTACATAACATACTTCCCTATGAGCCAACCTGGAGTCTGTCTGAGGGCCTAGTAACAGGTGCTGTCAGAGTTCCTGATTGTGCCCAGCCAATGAGGGACGACCACAAAATGTCACCAGACTCGGACACAATGCCTTCCCCAATATTGAATAAATGAGTATGCTGTTTGTCTTCAACTGACTCTTGGTGTCTATGTCACTGACACTGAGGCTTCTTACCCCTTCCTCCTGAGGGAGCTGTTAGGATCCAGCAACATTCTCTCTCCTGAGTAGCAAGCTGGCTGCTTAAGCGCTGGGCTGTACAGCAGGACCTCTTAATGTAGCCACACCTCTGTGTGCCACAAGCACTGGGCCTACTCAAGAGACCTCAGTCATCAGGAAGCTGTGCCTGACTACATGTTCAGAATTTTATTTTCAGCTTTCCGCAGACCCTGTGTGGATTATACATGTTGGAAGTTGGGTGCCAAATGTAGTAGGACTTTCTTTTGAACCCACTAGTCCCCAAGTAATGACATGGATACTTATTAATTATGAAAGCTTGGCCTTTAGCTTAGGCTTGTTCCCAAATAGCTCTTAGAACTTAAATTAACCTGTCTCTATTAATCTATGTTCTAGTTACCTCTCCTCCATAATGTATATCAGACTTCCACAGTGTCTCACTGGCATCCCCCATGTGCCTAGATTCATTCCAAGTTGCTCTCTCTCCCCTGGAAGTCCTGCCTATTCTCTCCTGCCTAGTTGTTGGCCACTCAGCTCTTTATTAAATCAATCAGGTGCCTTAGGCAGGTGAGGCAAAACATAGATACATCTTCATGCAGTGTAAACAAATATCCTGCAGCACTGCCTAAAATCTAACAACTAAACATCTTAACTAAATAAATAAAAATTTAGGCTATCAGGTAGACCCAGGTCTGGAGCAGCCCTCTATCTATTGTTCATGGCAATAGAGCCTGAAAACTCTGAAGATTTTAGTTGTGTTATTGATATCCAGAGCTACATCAATGCAGCAGGGTAGTGCTAAGGAGGTCTTAAAAATATAAGATGAGTCTTCTGCTTATACATTTTCCAGTGATATAGTTCCTTTCCACTTAGGAGAGAGTACCCACACCCCAGGTAGAACATTATTCATACCAGGAGAGTCTTGAGAGGGTACAGTGATCAGAAGCCCCTATGTGAAAGGAGGAAAGCTACCAAGTTAAAGACAGCTCTGGTGGACAGGGGACACTTGCCCAGTACAGACTCCATCACAACAAAAACCAGACGAATAAGAGTAGACAAGTTCAACTGACTTCCCAACCCCTATGCAGAGAACTGGCTGACTCCAGTCTTCAAGGACCTGGAAGGAAGCTGCCTCTACACTACATAGAATATTAAACAAACAAACAAACAAAACCCCTCCAATCTGGAGAGATACCTCAATGATTTAGAACACTTGTTGCTCTTACAAAGAAAATTGAACCCAGTTCCAGGAGGTCTAATGCCCCTTTCTGGTGCATTTGATGCCAGTATACAAATGTAGGCAAACACATATATAATGAAAATAAATAAATATAAAACATTAAACACTTTTGCTTTCTTTATTTTTATTTTTACTAGATCTAATCAGAATTTTTATTTCATTGTAGTTAAAAATCATGTTTTTGTTATTCCTCTTTATATAGTCATCAAATTTAATTTATATTCTTTTTTGTTAGTGTGTAGTGGCTTTTCATTTCTGTCGTTTCTTTTCCTTATTTTTGATCCTATATTTCCTCATCTTCAGTAGTAGTTGGGCTTGACATTATTGACTTTGTTTCTCAAAAATATTTTTGTGTTCATACTTCCACCACTACCCCATCATATTTCTCTAATTTAAAAATTTTATTCATTCTTGAGAAATCATTTAAAAATATTTTTCATATTTTCAAATCTCAATCTTTGTAATACTCTCCCCTCCTCTTCTTATTTTATGTAAGCTTGTTTTATATCTATTTCTCCCTCTTTCCCAGTCTCCTTCACTTCATTTAATATTTGTACACCTACTCTAAATAATTTTAACTTCATAGCACAGTCTAAGTAGTATAATTTTCTGTTTCATGGTCACTTGTGATATATCAGTGAGCTTTAATTAATTTTGAGTTTATTTCTATATCATGTATGATTTTCTGCTCTTATAGAAAATGTATGTTTTCTCCTCTCTTAGTGGTACTGGAGATTGTGTAGGCTGCTGGAATAAGAAGATCCTCAAATAAAGCTTGGAGAAATATCAAAACCAACAGACATACAAATAGCAACACAGCAATACTGAAATATGTAACACAAAGATACTGAGATATGTAAAATGCTGGTCAAAGGTCTCAAAAGTTACTTGTAAACGTGATGAATGGCCTGAAGGATAATAAAACCAAGTAGATGAATTTGGAGAATAAATTAGAAACATGGAGATAAAGTCATCAAAAGAAAGAGAGAATAAGCAATAGTTAAGAGAATGTATAAAGTAAACAAAGGAAGCTAAATTTACTAAAACACTAAGTATGACTAAGAACACAAACAGCAAAATCAAACAAAATGCCTGCAATAAGCATAAACCTTTCAAATAATAACTTCAACTATGAATTGCCTCAACACTCCAATCAAAACACACAGGTGTATTAGTGCACTCCTTCAATCCCAGCATTGAGAGGTAGAGGCAGGCAGATCTATGTGAGTTCAAGGCCAGCCTGGTCTACATAGTGAATTCCAAGACAGCCAGAAGTACAGAGAGATTCTGTCTCAAAAAAAGAAAAACGGATAAATAAAATAAAATAAAGACAGACAGAGAGACACCGGCTGGCTGAATGCATTAAGAAACTTCGTCCATCTTTCTGTTGTCTACAAGAAATTCATCTTAGTTTTAAGATGGGAACCACTGTAAAGTGAAAGGCTGAGAAAAGCACCCTGGGCAAATGGGACCAGGAAGCAAGCACTGCTCTCTTAGGGTCTGACAGGGTAAACTTCACTTCATTTCTTTCTTCTTTCTTTTCCTTTTTTCCTTTCTTTGGGTTTTTGTTTTTGTTTGGTTTGGTTTGGTTTTTCAACAGCAAAATAAACTTCAAACTAAAAGTGATCGGAAGAGGATACGCTGGAGAACCCAATTTAATAAAAAGCATACAATTAAAAGTAAAGACACAGATTAAGACCCACCTAATTATGGTGATTCTAATATTCCACTGTCTCTGATAGACTGGTCACCTGAACCAAAAGAAATATCAGAATTAAAAGACAGCGTATATCAAATAGACTTAATAGATACCTATGTAATATTTCACACAACCACTTAAAAATATGCATTCTACCCAGCAGTCATGAAAATTTCTTTAAAATAGACCATAAAACAAAATCCTGGGACACAAAACAAATCTTAAATTCAGTAAAGATCAGCAAACAAATCACTAGTAAGCACACAAACTCATGAAAAGTAAATAATTCATTACTGAATTATGACTGCATCAAGGAGGAAAATAAGAAAAAAAAATTCCTAGGACTAAATGAAAATTAAAACACAACAAACCTCTGGAACACATTAAAAGCTAGAAAGTTCTATGGGGGAAACGTATAGCTCTAAGTTTCCTCAATAAAAAAAAGAGGAAGAGCACAAATAAATGACTTAATGATGCAATTCAAGTTTGAAAATCTAAAAGAAATACACAAATTTCTCGATTCATCCAAACCACCAAAAACAAAACAAGAAGAGATTAACAATCTAAGCTGATTCATAATAAATGAGGAGACTGAAAAAAAAATAAAAAGCCTTATAATGGGTGTGAGGGCCCAGGTTATGATGGATTCACAATAGAATTCTACAAGACTTTCAAAGAAGATAGCCAATGATCTGGGGATCTGTTTGTCTATATTCTCTCTCCACCTCCAGCACTGGGATACAGTAGTATACTACTATGCCAAACTTTTTAAGTATTCTCAAGATCCAAATTTAGGCATCCATACTTGTACCAACTGACCCATCTTTCCAGCCATATAAATACTTATTTTTATACTTAATGTATGCATGTATGTTCAATATTTTCAAGTACCTAACATTCTAATATATGTTATATATTACATTTGTATATTAATATATACATTAATATATATTACATTTAATCAAATTCTATTGAATCTATTAAAAGTTTCCGATCCTTTAACAAAAATCCTTATATTTTTAAAAGGGAAAAAGAAAAGAAAGAAATAGAAGGAACACTTCCAAACTTCACAAAGTATCACTCTAATGTCCAAACCAGATGAAAACATAAGAAATAAAGGAAGAAAGAAAGTAAACTATTGGCCAATGTTCCTAATTTTAAAATCCTAAGTAAAATACTTGCAAACCAAATACAGACATATATCAAAAAGATTATCTACTGTGATCAAGTTGGTTTATCCCAGAGATTCAGGGATGGTTTGTCATATGTAAGTCAGTAAATGTAATAAATCTTAAAGAAAAAAAAAAAACATGATCATCTCAATAGCTTCAGAAAAAAATCCTATGACAAAATCCAATATGATGATAAAAAGCCCCCGAGAGAGTAGAACTGGCAGGAACATCCTTCAGTACAAAAACAGTGTGACAATACCACAGCCAACACATCCTAAATACAGACACACTCAAAGCAATCCCATTAGATTCAGGAATGGAACAGGGCTGTCTGCCATCCCCATTCCTATTCAATGCTGTGCTCGAACCGTTAGCTGGACCAGTAAGTCAAGAGCAGGAAATTAAAAGGATAAAGATAGGAAACCAAGAAGTCAAACTACCCCTTTTGCAGATGACATGATATTATACATAAGGAATCTCAAAAATTCTACTAGAAAACTTTGAGAAATCATTCATATTTTCAGCAGAGAGGCAGCATACAAAATCAACTTACAAAAATTGTTTTCCTATATTCCAACAACAAATACACTGAGAAAGAGTAATGGACACACCCCATTCACAATATCCTCAAAGAAAACAAAGTATTGAGGAATAAACCTCAACAATGAGGTGAAAGACACGTGCAGCGAAACTTAAACCTCTGAAGAAAGAGATCAATAAAGACAAGGAAAATATGAAGACCTCTTTGTTCAACCAAAATCCCACAATATACTTCACAGAAGCAGAAAAAGATCCTAAATCACAGAAGACACTAGATACCTAAAGACATCCCAAAGAAAAACATTAAAAATAATAATGCTGGAGGATATAATTCCAGACTTCTAGATTTATTACAGAGCTGTAGTAATCAAAATGGCATGGTACCAGCACAAAAACAGACTTGCGACCAATGGAACAAAATAGAAGACCCAAACATGAGGATGCGAAACCACAGCCGTCAGATATTTGACAAAGAAGCCAAAAACATACACTGGGAAAACAGCACCATCAGCAAATGATGCTGGGAAAGGTATCCATATGCAGAAGAATGAACTTAGACTTGTGTCTGTCACTTTGCATAAAACCCAACTCCAAATGGATGAAAAGCCTCACTGTGAAACCTGGAATAACAAAACTACTAGAAGAAAACATAGGCCGTTCCCTCACGATGTAGGTGTAGGCAAAGACTTCCTGAATAAGATTCCCTTTCCCCAGGGATTATGGCCAATAATGGACAAGTGGGACCTCATAAAACCAAAAAGCGTTTGTACAGCTAATGCAACAACTGAGTAAAGAGAAAGACCGCAGAGTGAGAGGGAACCTTTATTGGCTACTGATCTGACAGATTATTAAAAGGCAGACTATGCAAAGAACTCAGAAAATGAAGACTCGAGAAAACAACCCAGTTTAAAAAAAAAAATGGGCTTCAGTAAAAATGTCTGGTAAAGCTATAAGGAATCATACTACTGTTTACCTAAAAAATTAAAATAAAAACTGTCATTCACAAATTAAGTGTATAAATATACATGCATAGTTTAAATAAAATTGTCTCACCTAAGCTGAGAATGATCTCTCTAGGAGCCAAAGGCCACTGAACAAAAACCCCAATACCATGCATGAGAAGCCCCTTTGAGTTGTCTGTCGGCGCTGTCCAAGAGACTCCCAAAGCATATATCCTATTGCTGTTGCCCTAGGTTCATACCTCAAAGTGGAAGGTTGGAGGCTGAGTCTGTATTGTGGAAGACACCGTGAACTTCAGACCTCTGAGGTGGAACTGACCTTAATGTCGTGTCCGACAGGACTAGCTTTCATGGTACAAGAAGGCATAATGCAAACTTCTAAAGAAGGCAAGCAACCAACAGTCCTTCCCAGCTATGATGTCTACAAACCACAACAAAAACCAGTGTCACACAATAACCTTAAGGGTGCAGTAGTGGCATGCAGACCTGGGAAGTGACCAATTGGACTGAAGACCCACCCAACAAATGGGAAGTCATGTCTGGTACTGGAAACCTAGCCAACTACCATGGATAGTTAAGTTATGGATCATAGAGAACCCATAACTACCACTTTACTAAACCAGCATAATCCCTAACTATATTCTAAGTACTTGTCCTCATACCCATAGGTAAGTGTAGTCCTCACCCCTCATCAAAGAAGGTTCTCCTTGCAACAGAGAGACCAATACAGAAAACCATAATCAACCAAAATCGATAATTGTGGATCCCAGTCTCAACTGATACGTTTACAATATAACTTCCTTACCTAGGGCTTGGGGAGCATTGTGGTAAAGGGACAGAAAGGTAGAACCAGACAATCAGGAAGTCTGCTGAGGCTGTCTCCTAGCAATGTCAGAAGTTACACCCATAAAGTCTCACCAACATGACTGCCTAAATGTGGACTGAACAAGGAAAACAATGACAGACACACCCAGGTGGACTGGGGAAAGACCAGAAGGCCTTACCATACACAAAGAACTACAAGCAACAAAGGGATGCTGAAGAACAGGCCCCCCAGGGAAGAGTACTCCAATTGGTTATCCAACACCAAATGGGCCACCCTGAAAATAAACACACAAGTATCATTGTACAGACTAAGCAGGTCATATTTAGGAGTATTTATGTGCATACATATAAGCATATAATGACAAGGAAAACGAGGCCATGAATTTGAAAGGGAGCAAAGGGAATATGGGGGGAGGTTAGAGGGAGGAAAAGGAAGAAGGGAATGATGTAACTTCTTTATAATTTCAAAAATAAAAGAAACTATCAGCAATGGGCTATCGATTTGAACAGAGTTCTCAAATGAAATAAAATGGCTAAGAAATACCTCAAAAAGTATTCCTCATCCTTATAAATTAGAGAAATACAAATGATAAATTTGGGATTTCATCTCACTATAGTCAGAATGAATAAGATCAACAAAACAGCTGAGAACAAATGCTAGGGAGGGTGTGGGGAAAAGAACTCATTTACTGTTGGGGGGATTGCAAACTGGTCAGCCACTATGGAAATCAGTGTGCAGAGTTCTCAAGAAGTTGAAAATAAATCTACCATATGACTCGGCAATACCTCTCCTATACAAAAAGAACTCAGCATCATTCTGCACAGACACTTGCTCGGTCATGTTCATTTCTGCTGTACTCATAAAAGCTAGAAAATGGAAACCACCCAAATGTCCTTCAACTGCTGAATGGATGATGAAAATGTGGTACATAGACACTATGGAATACTATTGAGCTCTATAGAAGAATGAAATCATCAAGTTTCCAGGTGAATGGATGGACACAGGAAAGACCACACTGAGAGAGGTACTCAGTTCCAGTGGTGAAGAACTCCTGCTCCTCTTGCAGCAGTCCCAGGTTCAATCCTCAGCATCCACGTTGCACACACACCTCACAGTCACCCGTAACCCCAGATCCAGTGCAGTCTTCTTGCCTCATCAGGTGACTGCATGGTACACACACATACACATTAAACAAACAAACAAAACCTGGACAAGCTAGAAGAAATCGATACATTCCTGGACACAGATGATCTAACAAAATTAAATCTAGATGATAATAATAATAATAAATAATAAATCAAGAAGATTCATAACAATAAGTAAGAGTGAAACAGTAAAAAAAAATCTCCCAACAAAGAAAAACTTAGGACCAGAAACATTTGCTGTCCCACTCTAACAGGACACTTGAAGAACTAACAACAATACTCCTCAAACTGTTCCATAGAATGGACAGGAAGGAAAACTACTAAGTTCAGTCTGCATGTTAGTTTACTCTGATTCTAAAGTCAGATGAGGTCACAACAGCAATAACCAAAAGAAAACTACAGGCCAGTTTCCCTGAAAAACTTATACATAGAAATCCTAAATAAATACTTGCAAACAAACTCAAAACCTCGATGAGAAGATTACATACTAGGAACTGGAGGGATGGTTCAGTCACAAAAATGTTTGCTGTGCAAACATGAGAACCTTGATTTGGGACCCCAAACTCATGCAGAAAGACGGTCATGATGGTGTGCATCTATAACACCAGTGTTGATAAAACAGAGACAATCAGATCAATGAAACATTTGACCAACTAGTTTTGTCAGATTGGTGAACATTAAACTAAATGAAAGACCCTATTCAATTAACAAAGTGTAGAACAATAGATAAATAAAGACATACAACAGTGATCTCTGGCTTACCCCCCCCCCACACACACACACACGTGTGTCCCCTCATGTACATGTCGACACATACAGAAACATTAAAAGCATGCACATATCACACACATATAATACAAACACAAAAGAAAATTATATACTATGACAAAGCTGATTTCATTCCAGATCTATCTAATCAGTAAGTATAATATGTCACATAAACAGATTTAAGGACAGCTATCATACAATACTCTCAACAGTTGTGATTTGTCAAAGCTCATATCCCTTCATTAAAACAAAACCAAAACCAAAAACCAAACAAACAGTACAAAAGCAGGGAGCCGAAGGAGCATACCTTAGCATAATAGAGACTATGTGTGACAGACCTGTGTTCAACATTATACTAAATGGGCAGAAAAGAGAGCATTTGTTCTAAAAACAAGACAAGGGTACTTGTTCTCCATACCCTTATTCAAGATAATGTTCAAACTCTCAACTTAAGTCATAACATGAGAAATAAAGATACAAATGGAAAAGGAAAAATCAAGTTATCACTATTTGCAGGTGGCATGCTCCTTTACTGAATGACCTAAGACTTCTTCCACAAGACACTTAGCACTGACCAATGCTTCAAGTGAAGTAAGTATCAGGATACAAAATCAACATAAAAAACTCTAGTTTCGTTTGTGTTTTTGAGACCCATTTTCTATGTGTAACTCCGGCTATCCTGTTACTTACTCATAGACCAGGCTGGTGTCGAACTCAGAGATTCACCTGCTTCTGCCTCCTAAGAGCTGAGATTAAAGGTGAGCACCATCACTGCCCTACAAAAGTCTAGATTTTGATACACATTATGAATAACAGGTTTTCTGAGAAAAATCAGGGGCAAACATTCACAATAGCTGCAAACAACCACCACCACTATCAACAACAAACCTAGGAGTAAACCTAGCAGCAGAGGTGAAGGACTCCCATAAAGGAAACCATAAGCCACTGAGGAACTCAAGAAGACATGAGAAGATGGAAAGACCTTCCCTCCTCGTGGATTGACTAAATTATATTGGGGCAATGGCTATTATACTAAAAGCAATTTACAGATTCAATACAATACCCATTAGAGTTTTGATGGCATTCTTCACAAAACTAGAAAGAAAATTTTCCGAAATATTTCACGTGGAAACACAAAATATTCTAAAGAGCCAAAGCAATCCCATGTAGAGAGAGCAATGCTGGGACAATGCTGTGAAACTCGACCTCAAATGGCAGAGGCACAAAACCAGGATCATACTGGCACAAATGGACACAACACACAGACTGATGGAATAGAATAGAGAGCCCAGAGACAACACCACACAAGTACAGCAACTGATTTTTACAAACGTATCAAAAATGTACATTGGAGAAAAGACAGCTTCTTTAACAAGTGGTGCTTGGAAAACTGAACCTCTACATATTAAAGAATGAACCTAGATTACTATATTTCACTAGTATAAAAAATGGATCAAATAACTTTATGTTAGATCTGAAACCATGACATGGGCACAGAAATCCATAAGTGAAACAGTTTAAGGTATTTGTCCACAAATATTTCTGAAAGCAACCCCACAGCAACAACAACACAGTAAGTAATCCCCAACATTAACAAATGGAATTCCATGAAATTAAGAACGAAGAAAATAATCACTACAGTAAAGGAACTGTCCACAGAGTGACCAAAAAGTCCCTGCCAATCACACACAAGACAAAGGATTAATGTTTAGACTATGAAAAGAAAAAGTTAAACACCAAAGACAATAGATCATTCAATTAATAGGTAGAGTGAAAAACTGAGCAGTTTTAATAAGAGACATACACATGGTCAATAAATGTTTGAAAAAGTGATCAACATCTGTACTGTCTAGTTTTATGTCAACTTGACACAGCTGGAGTCACCTGAGAGGAAGGGACCTCAACTGAGAAGATCTGGCTGTAGGCAAACCTGTAGGGCATTTTCCTAATTTGTGATTGATGGGGAGGATCCAGCCTATTGTGAGTGGTACTACTCCAGGGCTGGTGGTCCTGAGTTCTATAATAAAGCAGGCTGAGCAAGTCATAGGGAACAAGCCAATAAGCAGCACTCCTCCATTGGCCTCTGCATCAGCTTCTGCCTCCAGGTTCCTGTTCTGTTTGAGCCCCTGTCCTGACTTCCTTCAACGATGAACAGTGATGGTAGAAGTGTGAGCCAAGTAAATCCTTTCCTCTCCAAGTTCCTTTGGTCATGATGTTACATCACAACAATAGTAATACTATAAAACTAACTAAGACAATATCAATAAAATAAAAATTAAAACTGCTTTGAGAATTTATCACAACAACAAATGTTAGAGAGGACGTCTGGAGTAAGTAACCTTGAGCACTGACAGCAGGAATTCAAATGTGCACCACTGTGAAATCTGTATGGACAGTTTCAAAATGCTAAAATTAGAGCTACCACCTGCACAGCTATCTGACCACTCTTGAGCATATACCCAAAGAACTCTAGTTCCACACACCAGAAAGACACTTGTATATTCATGTGTATTGTTTCATTACTCACAACCACACAGAAGTGGGAACACCTGACAGCCATTGACAGATAAGTGGATAAAGAAAACATGGTTAAGGGAACAATGGAATTTTAAGCAGCCATAAAGTGAAATGAAATCATGCCATTTTGGGGAAAATAGGTAGAGTGGAAATCATTACATTAAGAGATATAAGCTAGATTCAGAAAGATAACTTATATTTTCTCTCATATTCACATTGTAGATTGTAAATTGTGTATATGTGTTTGTGATGGTCATGCAACTATAAAGAGATTCATGAAAGAAAGAAGAGGAAGACACATTAGAGTGGAAAGAGAGCAAGCCGCTAACAGCTAGGCTCACAAGCAAAACCCTGTGGGCAACGAAACACATGTGCTGCGGCAGCCGAAGGAGGTCACGTGCACAGAGGGGAAACACTTAATCAGTGATTGATGGGGGAGGGCCCAGTAAAAAACCAGCCAGAGGGGAGGCAGGGACCTTAGGAGAGAGCATGGGGTGGGGGGACAATGAGAGAAACATACAAAGACTTGAATGTAGGCAGATGCCATAATAAAACCTATTACTTTGTATAGTAAGTTTTAAACAGTAAAATAAAAAAATAGCTTGTGAAGCAAGATGGAGTATGTAACAGTATCATACTGTTCAGAAAGCATATATAAAAGAGGAGAAAATGCAATAAAAGTTTTTAAATATATATGAACAAAATATAGATGTGAAAAAATTGTCAAATAGCATTTATTAAGTAAATGCAAATGAAAGCCATACTCAAATTTACTAATAGTCAGGACATAACCTCAATATAAAGTCCAAATATACCTTAATGGCTAGAATATGAATCTATATTCACTTGGTGCCAGTATCTGTAATAATAAAATGCCGTACATAAACTAACCCTATAGATACTGCTAAAAAACAAAACAAAACGAAAAATTAACTAAAGTTTTACTTCAAAGGAGAATATTTTATAGCCACTAAAATTTGAATTGTAAGTCTATTTTTAATGATGAGTTTAAAGTATAGTATTTAAAAATAAGTTGGATAGAAATAAAAGTTCATGGTGTGGTAATAGCTTTTTGGCATATTTTCGCAAATGTCAGTGTGTATTCCATTCAGAAAAACAAACAGGAACATGCACGTTAGTGTGATGACTTGTTTATGGACACAAGGTCAATTCTTCAGAAAAGGAAACAGCTCATTTTACAAGCTGGTGGCCCACTGATTATGGGGGAGGGAGTGGGGTTTCTTAGGCTATATTTTTACTTGATGTTTTGTACATTTTTGAGATTAACCGCAGGGCAATTTGATATGCCACATGGAATGATACTCAAAATATGGAGTGAATCTCGACAGTCCCTAGAGTCAAAACTCTTTTCATAGCAGTGACATTACTTGTTTTTTTTTTCATTGTGCAGTCATTTTTATTAATGCTAAAAGCCAACAGGGGGTAAAACTGCCGTTGCCCGAGCAAGAGCCAAAATGGACCAGCTGTCGCTGTAGTCTCCGCTGTCCATAGTCACCTTCACCAAGAAGACACATTTGCAATCAAATCTTTATTTCAAGAAGGAAAGGTTTTCTTTAAGAATTCCTTTAAAGCATAAAATCACTGTTAAATCTCTGCCTGTGTGTGTGTGATGTGTTCCTAATATTCTCTGTGATACAATTGGAAACAAAGCTGAACTATAGCAAGCCAAACAGTTGTCCTAAGATGAAGGTGTTCTGGGATTGGTTCAGCTGACTTTTACACAACAAGATGGCTGACAGAGCACTATGGTTGTGCAGATCTGAGATGTGACAGACATTTTCTTAAAGTGATGAAAGCCAGTCTGCAACTGAGAGGAAAAGACAGAGAGTCCTTTTCTGGTAAGATCTGAGCTTTCGGGTGAAAATTAGAATTTTGGAAATACTGGAGATTTTTAGCCAGTTCAGTGAGTTCAGGCTCAGTGAGAGACTGTCTATAAAAACAAGGTGGAGACAAAATTGAGGAAGCTGCCCCATGGGGATCTCTGGCCTCCACTGTACACAGCTGTATGGTGTACATGCCTCTATGGTGTACACACCTGTGTGGTGTACACACCTGTATGGTGTACACGCCTGTGTGTACACCCTAATATGTACTTGCATAGACACATGAACACACACACATATACATATTCACACAAAATTCTTGTCTAGAAATCTGTATATAACATTTTCTTTATGTATCTTAACACAAAACAATACCACTAGAGAGTGAAAGTAGAAGAAAATTTGAAAACCATTCTTAATAAATCCCTGTATGTTGTGTGGATTTCCCTGGAAAGTTTACTTTCATTTGCTCCCATTAGTAAGGACAACAGGACAAAGAAATGATTTTTACCCAAATCCAACACAATGAATTAATGAATTTATTGGGGTTACTTGATGAACCAGCCTGCCTCCATCTTAGGCTTGAAAGCCATCTTAAAATAAAGACAAATGAGGCTCATTCCTGTTTATGATTAAACCTGTTTCTCAAGGATTGGGCTGTGCCCCACCTGTAAGCTTAACTACAAATGGTTCTGTACTGCCTGTTCCAGGAAAAAGCAACCATGGATCTCTGTTTCAAAAAGTTGTTATGACCATCTTCCAACCTTACCTTTGTTTCAAAAGGTTGTTATGACTGCCTGTCTTTACGACAGCCTTGCTGTGCCCACCTTCATTCATGTCCTTGTTTCAGGAGGGACGACCTTGTTATGCTTATATTCTGCTCTGTAACCCTGCCTATTTGGGCCACCAAATCCCCCATCTGACCCCTATCCCTGAGCTATAAAAACCTTGTCTTTCTCTGACCCAAGGCTGACCTTTGAACCCTATTGGTGAAATTATTAAGGCCACCCCACGTAGTTAAAAGGGAGGTTTATTTAGTGGCGTAACTTACAAATGAAGGGATAGGTAGGTTGCAGGGTCTGAGGAAGGTGTCCCGCGGTGTTCTCTGGAGAACTCTGCTCGGTCTACCTCCACCGTCCAAGGTCCAGGAACCAAGAGAGAGGTGGCGCATCCGGATCTCGGGTCTCCAGGGTCCTCTCTTGGCCCTGCCTTGTAGGTATGATAGTTACTAAAGCCTCAATGGGGGTTGGAACTTTCAGATCAAAGCTGGAATGGCTACCCACTACAGAACCAGCCATAAGTACATGAGGCAGCCCATGTACACAAATAAAAAAAGCTTGCTTTAATTAATTTCTGGCTTTAATTGATTTGGCCATGCTGATCTGGACCAGTGGTCTTTCTCCTCCCATCTTTGGGATTAACATTACTCATAGGAACATGACCTGGGCATCTGCATCTGTATATAATTTCACCATCATGAAAGCTGCATCATTAGCCTTTCCTGGGAAGCTTGTACTATAGAAGAGTCTGCTCCTCCTAGTAATAGTCCTCTGCTTGTGGGTCCCTATGAAGGGGAGAGCCCTCTCAAGTGATCCTCTTCGTCCTGTGGGAATGTACAGGTCTGATCTAAAAGGTCCTGCATGGTGATTCATGGTGGCGAGAATCGCAGTGTGACTTTCCTGATTGCTGGGACCAAATATACACCTAAGGAGAAACAACCTAGGAAAGGAAGACTTGGGGGAGGGACTCATGTTTGAGATGAGATCACTGCAGCGAAGGCATTGTGGGGTGGACGTGCGGCCTCAGTCTCCTTGCTGACATCTCAGTGGACCAGGAATCAGGAACAAGGACAGAAGCAAGGTTGGCTCTGTTTCTCAAGTCTTGCCCCTGGAGTCCCACTGCCTCCTGCTGCACCCCACCTCCTAAAGGTTTCATCACGTCACCAAACAGTGCCACCAGCACAGAACCAAAGACCCATACACGAGTTTGGGGACTACTACATCCAAACCATGACACATGTCCAATGAGAGGAAATAACAACGTGAGGTTTAGAGGCATCTCCAGTATTTAGATGAATTGGGATTATTGTTACTTTTCTACATTCAATTAAATAGGATAACAATTACTTATAAGATGATCTTAATGTGACTTAATTAAATTAATTTTAAAAGCTATTTCTTTCATATTATAAGACAGAAGTCAATTTTAACTACTTTTGCAAGCTATCTTAATAATGTATTTAATACCAAAAATTCATTATATCAAAATATCAATTATATATTCAAAAGATAATAATATAAAATCACAATTACAGTGGTGGCACATTATTTCTCTTGCTCTATAGATCTAACATACTACTTACATACACTTTGAATTATACCTCAAGAGCTCTCTCTCTTTCCTTGACAAGCACCATTTGACTTTGTCTCTGAATAGGATTATTCTATGTCTCATACATATGGGATGATATAGAATTAATAGCCATCATAATCAAAACAGTATACTGATAGATGGTTATGCTGGCTGCACAACAATATAAGTATTTAATATCACTAAAGTGTGCACTTAAATGTGGGTGAAAAAATAATGTTCGTTCTATGTATTTAAAGATAATTTAAAAAATGAAGAAAAATAACCTGGCTGTTATTTATGAAGCCCACACTTCATAAAGACCTCCATAGTATTTATACACATTGGTCATAGTTTAGGCTTGTTAATCATTGTGCACTGCCATCCTTTGCAAATGGTTTTAATGTTTATGTATTCATGCTTCAAGGAGGAAGGAGACAGCTGTCACTCATCAGCTTTTCATTTTATGAGTCAGAACTTTGTCATGTGACCATTCACATTTTAAAGACAAGCTGGTAATTGTTTAATCTATCATGCTTTACTCACATAGTGCTGGCAGACAAGTAAGACAGGCATGGGAAATTAATGTTCCATCAGCTAGTCCAAGTGTCTGCACCTCAGTAGGCCAAAACGTCTCACTAATGACAGCTTTCCTTCATGGAAGGAAAATCAATAGACACTGACTAGCCCCAGGAACAATTACAGTAGGGCTGTACTTCCTCCTGAGTGAAATGATTAATAATTGATTTGACTGGATGGCCAGAGGTGATACCAACCACAGAAACACAGCTGGGTTGAGAAGTAAACAGTAAATGCTAAACATGTATTTGAAAAGAAAAAGGCTGGTCTATGATATTCCCTGTGGACAGAATGTTTTTAAGATCAATAACCTAAATACAGATCAGCAGACTTCACAGCTCCTTACTCTCGCTCATGTGGTCCACAGTGTGTAAGGGAGGGGGAAGATGAATGGTACCATGTTTACCAATTCACGCTGGCTAGAACAGATCCAGTTTAGGCTGGCTCTACTTCCTTTTCTTCCACTGCATGATGGTGTGAAAACAACATGCATTCAACAGTCTGTGACTTGAACTTTGAACTTTGACCTGTCCTTAGACTAGCAATATTTGGGTTCAATACTCTGTGTCCATACTGAATGATGGAAGCAGGCCACGGTTCCCAAGCAGACACAGAATCGTGAGGGGAAACAAACATTATTCTGTGTTATGTTCTGTGTGACTAAGCTATGATGTTTGAAGGTGAGGCATATTTAATGTACTTTCAATTTCAGCTGCTTTCAACTTATAAAGAGTTATTGGGATATAACCCTAATGGAAATGGATGATCAGAAGATGGTGTGCAGATCCATTATCATCAAAAATGGTGGAAATCCTTCCTCATTCTCTACTTACTGAGCACAGCTGTCTGGCCTGGCCAGAGTTAAAACAATGGGTATGGTACAGCTCTCATTCCAAGGCTGTTGATTCCAGGGAAGTTTGCTCTGAAATTTTTTTTAATTTTTATTATTAAGAAATTTTCTATTCATTTTACATACCAACAACAGATCCCCCTCTCCTCCCTCCCCTCCAGCCTTCCCCCCAAACCCATCCCCCATTCCCACCTCCTCCAAGGCAAAGTCTCCATGGGGAGTCAACAGAGCCTGGTACATTCAGTTGAGGCAAGTCCAAGCCCCTCCCCCCTGCACCAAGGCTGCACAAAGTGTCCCACCATAGGTAATGGGCTCCAAAAAGCCGGCTCATGCATTAGGGACAGGTCCTGGTCCCACTGCCTGGGGGCTCCCTAAACAATTCACACTGAACAACTATTATGCCTATCCAGAAGGCCTAGTCTAGTCCCATGGGGGCTCCTCAGCTATCCACGGTTCATGCATTTGGCTGGCAGTCTCTGTATGTTTTCCCATCATGATCTCAATGTCCCTTGCTCAAAGAATCACTCCTCTCTCTCATCGATTGGACTCCTAGAGCTTATCCTGACACCAGGCCATGGGTCTCGGCATCTGCTTCCATCAGTTACTAAATGAAGGCTCTATGATGACAGATAGGGTATTCACTAATCTGGTTACCAGAGTAGG
This sequence comes from Peromyscus nudipes, assembly GCA_902168325.1. Taxonomy (NCBI): domain Eukaryota; kingdom Metazoa; phylum Chordata; class Mammalia; order Rodentia; family Cricetidae; genus Peromyscus; species Peromyscus nudipes. The sequence continues at coordinate 23,752 of CABHPH010138804.1, forward strand.
CCAGTTCAGGCACCCTCTCAACTACTACTAGTAGTTTAAGGTAGGGTCATCCTTGTAGATTCCTGGGAACTTCCCTAGCACTCTGCTTCTCCCTATTCCCATGATGTCTTCATTTATCATGGTATCTCTTTCCTTGCTCTCCCACTCTGTCCCTGTTCCAGCTCGAACCTCCCATTCCCCTATGTTCTCATCCTCCATCCCTTGCCCTCCGTTAGTTCCTTACTTTATTTGCAGGAATTTTGATCAGAATATTAATGTAAAACCATGGATAAAATGGTCTAACATCAGAATTTGCCTCTTTTTCTACACTCGACAAATCCAAGCACTTGGTTATAAGATCCTGTCTCAAAACAGAACTTTTTAAATGGAATTTGCTCCACAACTAGAGTATCTAGTGCAAAACAAATGACTTAGAGACTCTCATGGGATAAAAGCCTGGAGACACCGGTCTATCTTTTTTCTTTTTCCTTTTGAGACAGAAAAGTAGGGCTTCTGTTTGTTTGTTTGCTTGTCCACACTTCCTCCACCCCAAGGCTGGTCTTTAACTCCTTGGGTAGCCAAAGATCATCTGTCTCCTGGATGCTAGGATGACAGATTCATGTCATCACACTTGCTTACTCAGTGCTAAGGATCAAACCCCAGCTTCTTGCACACTAAGCACTCTATCAATTAGGCCCAGATCTCTGGAGGTAATTTCATTGATGCAATGATAAACAAAAATTGGAGGAAAGTAATAAATCCTTTAAAGAAAGCCAAGAAAAAAAAACCAAATAGTTGAAGGAAATAAAACTGTTTGAGACCTGAAAATGAAAATAGAAGCAATAAAGCAAACACAAACTGAGGGAAATGGAAATGGAAAATCTAGGTAAGCAAACAGAAACACAGATGCAAGTATCACTGAAAGAATACAAAAGATGAAAGAGAGAATCTCAGTCATTGAAGATATGATAGAATAAATAGATACACTGGTCAACCAAAAATGTCAAATTAAAAAAAAAATCCCTGACACAGAACATCCAGGAAATCTTGGACCCCATAAAAAGATGAAACCTAAGAATAATGGGAGTAGAAGAAGAGAAGAATCCCAGCTCAAAGGCACACAAAAAAATTTAAACAAAGTTATAGGAGAAAATTTTCCTAACCTAAAGAAGGACATGTCTATAAAAAGTATAAGAAGCATACAGAACACCAAATAGACCAGACCAGAAAAGAAAATCCCCTCAACACATAGTAATCAAAACACTAAATATACAGAACAAAGAAAAAAGTATTAAAAGCTTCAAGGGAAAAAGACCAAGTAATCTATAAAGGCAGACCTACTAGAATTACACTTGACTTCTCAAAGGAGACTCTAAAAGCCAGAATTGCCTAGACAGATGTACTGTGGACTCTAAGAGACCATGAACCGCTATGCTCAGCATAACTTTCAATCATCATAGATGGAGAAAACAAGATACCATGACAAAGTCAAATTTAAACAATATCCATCTATAAATCCAGCCCTACAGAAAGTACTAGAAGGAAATCTCTATCCCAAGGAACTTAACTACACCCAAAAAAATACAGGTAATAAGTAATCTCACACCAGCAAAACCCTAACAAGGGAAACACACACACAGACACACTCACCACCCCCACACACAACCAACAACAACAATATAATAACAGGAATTAACAATCATTGTGCAGTGATATCTCTTAATATAAATGGACTCAGTCCACCAATAGAAAGACAAAGGTTAAAAGAATAGACACAAAAATATAATCCATTCCTCCTGCTATATTCAAGAAACACATCTCAACATCAAAGATAGACATTCTCTCAGGGTAAAGGTTTTGAAAAAGATTTTCCAAGCAAATGGACCTAAAAACAAGTGGTGTACTCATTCTAATATCTAACAAAATAGACTTCAAAACAAAGCTAACCAAAAGAGATAGGGAAGGATACTTCATACTCAAAGAAAAAAATCATCAAAGATGACTTTTCAATTCTTAACATCTCTGCCCCAAACACAAGGGCACCCATGTTTGTAAAGGAAAGACTACTAAAGTCTAAATTGCACATCAATCCTCACATATCAATCCTCACTTATTGATGGTGAGAGACTTCAATACCTGTGGCTGCATTCCTGCTGAGCTACTCCTGGCCTGGCTCCAGAGAGTAACACCTAGCCTTAATCCATCCTTTGTTCAACCAATACCTTTTGTTTCTCTTGTTGTCCAATATGAATCTTGTCTGAGAGTCTCCCAAGGATCAAAGGCCTATGCAAAACTTGGTTCAGAAAACCGTGGTACCTGAGAAATTGAGGAATTTGCACTTGGCATTTTATCTTTGGGAGCTCCTTTCAGGTTTCTTTGAAGATACAGAAATTAACTGGCTAAACTGTAAACAGAAAGAAAATAAATCAGTTCTTAGAGGCTGGACCCACCTGCAGGCATGAAAGGCTAGATTCATTCTTAAAAGGCCTCTGAGTCTTCTTTCCATGGATCCACATGAACCCACACACCCGTGCCTGACAAATACCCAAGTCTCACCAACAGACAAGTCACCCAGACAAAAATTAAACAGAGAAATACTGGGGCTAACAGATATCATGAACCAAATGGACCTAACAGATATCTACAGATCATTTCACCCAAACACGAAAGAACACACCATCTTCTCAACACCTCATGGAACATTCTGAAAAGTTGACACATACTCAGTCACAAAGCAAGTTTCAACAGACAAAAGAAAATTGAAATAATTCCCTGTATCCTATCAAACCAACATGGGTTAAAGCTGGATATCAACAACAGATACAACAGAAAACCTACACACTCACAGAAACTGAACAACTCTCTAATGAATTAGAACTGGGTCAAGGCAGAAATAAAGAAAGATATTAATGGCTTCCTAGAATTCAATGAAAATGAATGCATAACACACCCAAACTTATGGAACACAATTAAAGTGGTGCTAAGAGGAAAGTTCATAGATAGACTTAGTGTCTGCAGTAAAGGAATTGGTGGGATCTCATACCAGGAACTTAACAGCACACATGAAACCTCTAAAACAAAAAGGAACAAACACACCCAAGTGTAGATGTAACCAACCGTCTTATTAAATAAGAAACACAGAGCCAATGTAAGGATGAAAACCCAAGAGGTCAGAGCTAAGAGTCTTACCACTTTCCGCCAGCTAGCCTCTCCCGCCAAGAGACCTCTCTGAAAAGGAACTACTTCCTGTGCATTTGCTTTTAAATAAGAGTTCTGTTCTGCCTTCTCATTGGTTGTAAACCCAACTACGTGACTGCCTCGTCGCTGCCTCTCTGTACAGACCTCCAAGTCTTCTATGGTTGGTATTGAGATTAAGAGCGTGTGTCTCCAATGCTGGCTGTATCCTTGAACACACAGAGATCTACCTAGTTCTGCTTACCAAGTGCTGGGATTAAAGGCGTGGACCACCACCACCCTGGCTTTCGCTATGGCTTGCTAATAGCTCTGACCCCTAGGCAACTTTATTTATTAACATACAAATAAAATCACATTTCAGTACAATTAGAATACCACTATACCCAAGACGACTAGACAGCAGGAAATAATCAAACTGAGGACTGAAATTAATAAAATAGAAACAAAGAGAACAATCAATACAAAGAGGAATTTCAAGATGGAGTAATAAAGAAAGTTACCATCAGTATGCATATATTCTTTTCCTACCCCTCAGATAGAAAACTTTAGTTCTCACCAACATCATGGATTTTTCTGCAAACCCTGGGTGTGGTCTTGGAGCTGGTTCTCTGAAACTGTAATAAAGAACACATAAAAAAAGACCTTCCACCATGATCAAGTAGGTTTCATTCCAGAAAATCTGTCAATATAACCCACGATATAAACTGAAAAAACACATGATCATTCATTAGATTCTGAAAAATCCTTTGACAAAATCCAACACTCCATCATAATAAAAGTCTTGGAAAATCGGGGATGCAAGGGACATATCTAAACATAATGAAAACAATATATAGCAAGTCAACATCCAGCATCAAATTAAATGGAGAGAAACTCAAAGTGATTACACTAGAGTTAGGAACAAGACAAGGCTGTCCACTCTCTCCATACCTATTCAATACAGTACTTGAAGTTCAGCCAGAGCAATAAGATAACTAAAGGAGATTGAGGAGATATAAGTTGGAAAGGAAGAAGTCAAAGTATCACTTTCACAGATGATGTGTTAGTATACATCAGCAACCCCCAAAATTCTACCAGGGAACTCCTACAGCTGTTAAACAACTTTGGTGAAGTGGCTGGATATAAGATTAACTCAAAAAAATCAATAACCTTTCTATACACAAAGAATACATGGGCTGTGAAAGAAATCAGGGAAATAACACCCTTCACAATAGCCAAAAATAATATAAAATATTTTGGGGTAACTCGAACCAAGCAAGTGAAAGACCTGTATGACAAGAATTTCGAGAAGATATCAGAAGATGGAAAGATCTCCTATGCTCATGGATTGGTATGATTTGCATAGTAAAAATGGCAATCTTACCCAACTACAGGTTGGTAAGCAATCTACAGGTTCAATACAATCCCCATCAAAATTCCAACACAAGTCTTTACAGACCATGAAAGAAAATACTCAACTTCATATGGAAAAACAAAAAACTCAGGATATCTAAAACAATCCTATATAATAAAAGAACTTCCAAAGATAACATCCTCCATGATTTTAAGCTTCCTACAGAGATGGTAATTTTAAAAAATGGTCAATGTGTTCAAGACTATTTCTTACTTTCTCTTCTATCAGGTTCAGTGTAACTGGTTTTATATTGAGGTCTTTGATCCACTTGGACTTGAGTTTTGTGCATGGTGATAGATATGGATCTATTTGCAATCTTCTACATGTTGACGTCTAGTTATGCCAACACCATTTGTTGAAGATGCTTTCTTTTTTCCATTGTACAGTTTTGGCTTCTTTGTCAAAAATCAGGTGTTGATAGGTGTGTGGGTTAATGTCAAGGTCTTCAATTCAAGGCCATTGGTCCACATATCAGTTTTTATGTCAGTACCAAGCTGTTTTTATTACTGTAGCTCTATAGTAGAGCTTGATGTCAGGGATGGTGATGCCTCCAGAGGTAGCTTTGTTGTGCAGGATTCTTTTAGCTATCCTGTGTTTTTTGTTTTTCCAAATGAAGTTGAGTATTGTTCTTTCCAGGTCTGTGAAGAATTGTGTTGGGATTTTGATGGGGATTGCATTGAATCTGTAGATTGCTTTTGGTAAATTGCCATTTTTACTATGTTAATCCTACCTATCCATGAGCATGGGAGATCTTTCCATTTACTGATATCTTCTTCATTGTCTTTCTTCAGAGGTGGGAGATATTGTAAGGATTTGGTCCTTAATTATGTCATCAGCCTTCAACGGCGGTGTCCCAGCCTAAAAAGCGGGTTGGCCCTCTGTGCGCTCTCTGTCTCTCTCTTTTCCACTCCTTCCTCCCGTCAGCCCCCTCTCTCTCCTTCCCCCCTCTGTCTCTCTGTCTCTGTCTCTGTCTCT
>CABHPH010138805.1:0-11819 GCA_902168325.1 Peromyscus nudipes
GATCCTAACCCTTGGGAGGCTGAGGTCCCATCCCTCACTTCCACAGTGAGTTTGAGATTGGGCTACATGACATTTGGTCTCAAACAACAACAAAACCTTCTCCCCTCACAGCCAACTGGTCAGGCTTATGAGGGAGGCTGAGACAAGTGTCCCAAACTTACTTTGGGTCCCAGTTTCAGTGCTACCCCTAACTTACAGGACATTCTAGAACAGGTCACAGATTATCTCCGGGCTTTAGTTTTTCTGGTTTGTGCCAGGGTGGAGTTGATGGGATTTTTTTTTTGAATCCAGTTTTTCCCATGCCAATTAGGGAACTGCAAAGTTAGAACAATCCTGAGCTTTGTCAGGTGGGCAACTGATCCTCCAACCAAATGCTGCATTCTCTCAGGAAAATTGGCAAGATGCTCCAGAGACATGATAGCTCCTTGGGAATGAGATACAGGGTGGCTGAATGTCTGCTCTGCCCCTCAGGGGCTGTGAGGCCCTGAACAGGGCTCTTAAGCCTTCTGGGCCTCAAGCTGCTCCATCTATTACATGGGAATGTGGAGAAGGTTCATGAAGGGCAGACAAGACTCGGTCTAGCACCCAGCACCCAGTGGAGACTCCGCAAGGAGCAAACTGCCTACTGCAGTATAGGTCAGGTCACTAAGGTATTGGGCAGGGAGTGTGGTTCCCGGGCAGAGCCAGGTTCTGCTTTAATTATCAGCACTACAAAAGAAAATAACCAAATGCTGAGTGGTGATGGTGCATGCCTTTAATCCTACCTAGCATTTGGGAGGCAGAGGCAGGCAGATCTTTGTAAGATAGAGGCCAGCCTGGTCTACAGAGTGAGTTCCAGGACAGCCAGGGCTACACAGAGAAACTCTGTCTCAAAAAACAACAAAACCAACCAAACAAAAACCCCAACCAAGCTAGCTGATGTCAAGGCAATCTGATCAACACCATGCCTTAAGTGACCTACTCTGCCTGACCCAACTGTGTTCCTAGGGGCTAGCTCGTAGTAGATGCTCATAAATAATATTGGGGGTGGGGTGGGCTGGAGACACAGCTCTTAACAAGAAAACCAGATGCTCTTGCAGAGGATCTGGTTTGGCTCACAAGCACCTGTACCTCCAGTTCCAGGGGATTAGATAATTTCTCCGAGCTTCCTCGGGCTCCTAAATGCATCTGATGCACACATGCAGGCAAGCTCGCACATAACGCATAATTTTTTTTAAACAAAGTTATGTTCCTGGGCCAGTGAAACGGCATAGCAGGAAAAGGGGCTTGCAATGAAAGTCGGATAACTTGAGTTTGAACCCATATAAAGAGGGAAGGAGAGAACCAGCTCTGACTTCCACACGTGCACTGTAGCACCCATATACACACCCATCATAATAACAATAAATACACAGTAATATTCTCAACTACAGAAAAACAGAGCAAAACCAAAAAAGAAAAGCTAGGTGTGGTGGTGCACACCTGTAACCCCAGCACTTGGGAGGTAGGAGCAGGAGAATCAAGAGTTCGAGATCACCCTTGACTATCAACTTGCGGGCAGGCAGACTACAAGACCCCATCTCAAAACAGTAACAGAGGCTCTGCTTCTACTGACCCAGGTAGGGTTTGCTGGGTAGATAACTAGATCCAAGTTGGGTTTTTTTTTTTTCCCCCTGGAATTACACCATAGTGCTGGGTCTGAGGGACCTGAGCATCTATCTGGGCCAGGTAGGAATGGCAGGGATCCTCAGCACATACCAGTGGAAGGAAATCCTTTAAACCTGTCTTTACTTCTACCAAGAGCCACAGTGTACGGGGATGGAGAGATACCTCAGAGGTTAAGAGCACTGGCTGCTCTTCCAGAGGACTCGGGCTCAGTTCCCAGCACCCATAACGGTGGCTCACAACTGTCTGTAACTCCAGTTCCAGGACATCCAAGCCCTCTTCTGGCTTCTGCAGACATTGCATGCATGTGGTACACAGACATACATGCAGGCAAAACACTCATACACACATTTTTTGAGACAGGGTTTCTCTGTGTAGTTTTGGTGCCTTTCCTGGAACTCACTCTGTAGACCAGGCTGGCCTCAAACTCACAGAGATCTGCCTGGCTCTGCCTCCCGAGTGCTGGGATTAAAGGCGTGCGTCACCACTGCCCGGCTCATACACACATTTTAAAAAAGGAAACCGCAATGTGGAACCCTGACTTTGGGCACCAGATAGATGGCACTCTGTGGTTCTGCCCATTCTTGGAGTCCTCAGCTGGGAAAAGGTAATGCTGTTGTGGGGACTTGACATGATCCTGGTGAAGCCCTATGGGGTGGATCCCAGTCCTGGTACTACTGCCTGGTGTGACTGCAGTAGTCCTCAGATGCTGTTTCTGTAAAGAGGGATGGCAGCTGTCCACCAGGCATGGGTCCCCATGTAGAAGCAGAAGGAAGATACATGGGCTATAGCAGGTTGAGCAGGTACAACCCAAGATGTGTCCTAAAAGCTTGTCAACTTCTATGGAGAGACTTTGTGGTCCATTTCACATGTGGAGAAACAGAGTCCCAGGGAGGGATGGGAGTTGTCTAAGGTCACAGAGTCAGATACTATGAAAAACCAGGAACAGCAAGAGTGTCCACACCCTGACCTCTCCAATGACTCGGAGATGCTGTAACAGATTTTCACAAGACTGGGCCATCCTGCTCATGGCTAGAGGACTCTAGGGGACCCGAAGCTCCCTAGTGGCTTGGGGACTGTTCAGGGGCTTCCTGGACTGGCTTGTACAGGGAGAAGCGCTGGAGGACAGGAAGGGCTGACCTGTCCTCTGGACCCACCTAGCCAGCACCTCCACTCTCAAGGTGGCCGCAGAGGCCATGCAAACACTCCAGGAGCCCAGGACCACAGCTTTGTCAGCTTTGCATGGTGGCGGCAGGCTCATCTCCATGGCAACAGTGCAGTGTGAAGGCATCTCGGCATCATTAGGGAGTGCGTTGAGTAGTATAAACAGAGGCTGCAGTAGATTATACGCCTGTTATGAGCAGTCTCGGGCTCGGAGCATTGGTAATTATGCCTAATTGTGCATTTAATTGTGTAATTGAAAACCCACATCTCTGGTTCAGGCTGGGGCTGCAGAACCTGCCCCCCTCCCCAAAGCAAAGAAGACTTAGGAGCCAACCCGGACTCTGAGAAACTAAGGTTGCCTCTTCTCAGGCAGGGAGTAAAATGTCCACATGCTCTCATTTTTCTGCTTCCAAGGTCCAGAACTCCACCAGGCCCAGAACTAGGGAGGGGTCAGAAAGGCACAGGCTCAGAGTAGAGGGTCCTAAGAATACATTTTTCATTATTTGTTACAGCATTTGATGCTACTGGCACTGTCCTCTCAAGACCCACCATCTGGCGGTTCCAGAGACCTGGGTCATCTTCAGATTTATTACAAGTCCAGGAAGCTACCCAGCCTCCCCACGAACCTAGTCATCACTGCAGACAGCTAACTCTCCACTTGGTTATTAGCCCCAACCCAGATGGCCACTGGCTTTTGGAAAGGGTGCAGGATGAGGTTGAGGCAGGGTCTGTAGCTCAGTCTGCCCTAGACCTCATTATATAGCCTAGGCTGTCCTTGAACCCACAGTGATTCATCAGAGCTGGGCCTCCATAGAGTTTGAAAACACTGATGAGTCCAATACCTCCTCCAATCCCCCATTTAACAGACTGGGAAAATTAAGTCTAGAAAGTTGTACTGTGAGTGAGTATCAGGATCCAGGGCTCTAGGTCATTTCAAACCCCATGATGAACCAGCCCAACCTCAGGTCATACTCTTACGGTCCTGTGCGACAGCTGCTGTCATTCTCTCATTTTACAGCTCAAGGAGCAGCAAGTCCACATGATTAGACAGAACTGTTGCTCCACCTGCTCCTCCACTGCTGAGGAAGGAGACGGGCTTTTCCTGTCCTATAGCATCTAGCAGAACGTTTGGGCTCTGATCCTCTGCACTCAAGGGATTTCCCAACCATGCAGAGGCAGGTTATGATTATCCCAGTTTAGAACCGTGAATGAAGGTGGAAGCCCAGAAACAACGTCTTGCCCAAGGTCACTGGGCTACAACAAGGCAGGACTGGAGCTCAGAGCCCAGGCTTATCTTGATCCTGAGTTCCCCCAATCCACACCTGAATCCCTTACATCTATCAGCTTTTTTGAGATGCTGGGCCAGGAAACTAGAAATCTACCAACAAGGCTAACAGTTCATCCCAAACCTGTGTTCAGTTTCCCACCCTACTGGCAGAAATGAATGTCCCCAGAAGGGAGGTGTGTGTTGACACTCAACGCTCTCAGTCAGTCTCTGAATGACCCCTGTCACTCTCTAGGTTAGGTGGGGGTGGGGGTGGGTGGGAGAGGGTGGGGGATGAGGTCAAGGACAAGACACAACTCTCTACTCCATGGCTTGGAGCCTCCTCCTCCTCCCCCTTTTTAACAGGGTATTATACAGTCCATGCTGGCCTCAGACTCACTATGTAGTCAAAGATAACCTGGACTTCTGGTCTACCTTAACTTCCTGAAGTGTGTGCACGTACTACCGAATTGAGTTTATGTGGTGCTGGGACTGAGCCCAAGGCTTCATGCACGCAGGACATCAGGCTTGGCAACAGTGTCTTCACCAGATACACCATTTCACTGCCCTCCTCCCTTTAAAGATGTTATTATTGTAGGGGCTGGAGAGATGGCTCCGTTAAGAGCACTGGCTGCTCTTCCAGAGGACCTGGATTCGATTCCCACCACCCACATGGTGGCTCACAACTGCCCCACAAATCCAGTTCAGGGAACCTGAGGCTTCTGTGGGTACCACGTACACACACACGGCACACAGACATACACAAAAGCAAAACACAAGTGCACACAAAATAAAATAAAATTGAAAAAAATTAGTATTGTGTGTGTGTGTGTACATGATGGAAGGGCCTATGTGCCACAGGGCACAAATGGAGGTCAGAGGACAACTTGTGGAGTCAATTTCTTTCTCCACACCTTTATGTGGGTTCTGGGAATTGAACTCAAGTTGCCAGGCTTACTTAGCAAAGTTCTTTTGCCAGCTGAGCAATATTATTGGCCTCTTATTTTGCTGTTGTTGTTTCATTTCCTTCTTGAAATAGGGCTTCATTCTGGAGCCCTGGAACTTGCTATGTGGACCAGGCTGGCCTCAGACTCACAGAGATCCTCATGCCTCTGTCTCCTAGAATGTTGAGATTAGAGAGAAAGCACCACCAAGTTAAGATTTGTTTTTTGTTGTAGTTTTTGTTTTGTTTTGAGACAGGGTCTCACTATACTATGTTGCTCTGGCTGTCCTGGAACTCACTCTGTAGCCCAGGCTGGCCTCACACTCAGAGATTCATCCGCCTCTGCCTCCTGAGTGCTGAGATTAAAGCTGTGCGCCACCACTCTTGGCTCTTGTGTATGTGGTTTTCTGTTTGCTTGTTTTAAGACAGGGTCTTACTTTATAGCCTGGGCTGGCCTGGAATTCACTATATACAGCAGACTGGCCTAAACTCTCAGCAATCCCTGTCCCAGCCTCCTGAGTGCCAAGCTATAGAGGCCGTCACTTATTTACTATATGTAGTTGTGAACAGACCAGATAACATCAAGGGGCAAGCATCTAACACCATGCCAGGCTCACAGCAGATACCATAGAAAGACAAGATTATTCCCCACCCAGTCCCAAACATTCCACATAAAGAGACAAAGTCTTAGGCATGGTGCATTCCTATAATCCCAGAGACAGGGAAGCAAGAGGATCAGGAGTATGAGGCCAGCCTGGGATACATAAGACCCTGCCTTAAAAACAAAAACAAAACCCCCAAAACCACAGAAAGAAGGAAGGAGAGGAGAGAGAGACAGAGAGAGAGAGGAAGAAGAAGGGAAGAGGAGGAGAGCTGGAGAGATGATTCAGTGGTTAAGAACACTTGCTATTCTTTCAGAGGACTGGAGTTCAATTCCCAGCACCCACATCAGGTGATTCCCAACACCCCTGTAGCTCCTGCTCTTGGGAGATCTGACACCTCTGACTGCTGAGGGAACCTGCACTTAACATACACATAATTAAATATCAATCTTTTAGCCGGGCAGTGGTGGTGCACGCCTTTAATTCCAGCACTTGAGAGGCAGAGGTAGGCAGATCTCCGAGTTCGAGGCCAGCCAGCTCTACAAAGTGAGTTCTAGGACAACCAGGGCTACTCAGAGAAACCCTGTCTCAAAAACAAATGAACAAATAATAATAAAAAGTAAAAAGGAGGCGGCAGAGAACTATGACAAACTTGGATAAACATGGATCATTTATAGGAATGACCTTGATCAGTAAAACCTCTGATCTAGGCAGAGATGGGCTGAGTGACCAGTCCAAATAGCATGGGACTGTGGGGAGTACGTCCCCAGGCAGGTTCGTGCCCGACACTGTCAGGCCATCATCTCACCACGTCCCCAGACTGCCACGCAGCAGAAGTGCTGCTCTAACTATGTCACAGGTGAGAAGGTGGCAGCAACGCTTGCCTGGTCACAGAGACGGGCTTCTGACTCCGCCAATCACTGTCCCACCCACCCTGCAGAGAGGCCATCCCTAGCCCCCAGAGCCCTCTGGCCTCAGTCTGTCCGTCTGCTCAAGGGAGCAGATCTCCCCGCTTCATTCTGTCCACAAGGAACTGAAGCACAGAAGTGACCAGGAAATTTTCACACCCCTAACTCTGAAGCCAGGCCTAGGACCTCAAGCCCCAGGTGAAGAGTCAGCTCCCTCCTTCGAATGAGCCACACGCTTGCAGCTGCAGCTGCTGTGGAGCGCAGGCCCCTAGAGCCGCCTCCCTCCATCCTCACCATCACTGCCGCTAATAACAACATCCATCAGCTTGACCATGTTTCACGCCATTACTCTCGGCTCAGCTGGAAGCCGAGTTATTTCCCCCCCCACTCACCCACCACCTTCCAGAAAGCAAAGAGCTTTTCAGAAGGGGAGGGGGAGGATTCCAATATTTTCTCTGAGTACCTACTATGCACCTGGCACCTGGCTAAGAAAAACCTTTCTATCACTCTGTGAGACAGGGACCAGACTTAGAACCTGGGGCCTATGGAGAATGCATCAGCCCAAGGTCACACAGAGTTGGAACAAGACCCACCACAGTAGGAAGCCCTTACCAGCTCAGAGTGGAGATAGGACACACACAAGAGACCATTAACACCTCACTTCAGACAGGAAACTGAAAACTGGAACTGTATGCTGTCATGACCTTTTTTAAGGGGCAGAAGAGGACTGACATTCAGGTTCTGTCACCAACCAGCTTGGTGACCTTGGGCAAACTTCCTCACCCCCCCCACACACACCTCAATTTCCTCATCTGAAAAAGGGGATAATAAAACCATCCATCCCAGAGCTTGGAATTAAGATAACACGAAGGGTAGAGGCAGGAAAATGGCTAGCGTTTATTGATCGTTTAACATGTAGCAGGCACTCTGCCAAGCACTTTACATATGTAAGCTCATTTGGTTAAATGAGGTAATGCATACAAAGTGCTTAGCACAGGCCTCCTGAAACGGGAATGATGATGATGATGAAGAAAATGATGAGTCCCTGGGGCAAACGGCCCTGGTCCATCCCCTTACCGGAAGAACAGAGTGGCCATGGGAGCTCGGGAAGGAGGTGAGAAGAGAGAGGAAATATGCAAATGAGTGAAAAGCGGGGAGTGAACAGAATTAATAACATCAACATGTTACAGTAATTAGAACCCAGGAAACCAAAGGGCCAGGGAGGTTCTGAGAACAGAGGAACTACAAAACCTCCACACCAGCCCAGATGTCCTCTCAGATCTCAGTCAGGGAGAGCTGGGACCCCAGGAACTACAAAACTTCCACACCAGCCCAGATATCCTCTCAGAGCCCAGTCAGGGAGAGCTGGGACCCCAGGAACTACAAAACCTCCACACCAGCCCAGATGTCCTCTCAGAGCCCAGTCGGGGAGAGCTGGGACCCCAGAAACCAGGCTTCAAGTTCTCCATACTTCATAGATGGGGAAAAATCGAAACAACACACAGGTGAAACAGATGCACATGCAGGATGTTGAGGGCAGAGCAGGGCTAGAACCCAGTCCTCCTGCTCATCGCTCAGGGTCCCGTACCTGCCACTTCCTGCAAAAGAAGGCACAAGGCCCCTGTATATGCTTGCGTGACGACTCCGGGGAGGCAACCCCTATAATAACCTAAGAATCAGGAACTTGGGGGCCGGGAGATAGCTCAGTCAATACAGTGCTTGACACACAAGCATAAGGGCCTGTTTAACCCCCAGCACCCACATAAAAGAGCCGGGTGCAACTGTGTGTGTAAGGCAGGGACAGGAGGCTCTCCGGTGTTTGTGGGCCTGCCAGGTTAGCCAATCGGGAGGCACCGTAGGGTACAAAAGGTGGAAGGGGCTGAGGGAAACACTGACATCAGCAACTGTTAATACAGGACAGACAACAAGGCTGAGCTTTGGAGAAGGGAAGCAGTGCAGCGCCCGGTGGCGCACACCTGTAATCCCAGCACTCGGGAGACAGAGGCAGGTGGATCTCTGAGTTCGAGGCCAGCCTGGTCTACAGAGTGAGTTCCAGGGCAGCCAGGGATACACAGAGAAACCCGGTCTCAAAATTAAAAACAACAACAACAACAAGCGAGCAAGATGGCTCAGAGGGTAAAGGTGCTTGCTGCCAATCCCGACAACTTCAGTTCGATCACTGGGACCCACATAGCGGAAGGAGAGAACCAACTCTTGCAAGCTGTCCTCTGACCTCCACATGCATGCCGCAGCATCTGCACGCACATACACTAAATAAATGATTAAAATATTTTAAAAAAAATGAGGAAGAGAGAGAGACAGAGGACTTATCCAAGATCACACAGCCAGGAAGTGACAGAGAGATCTGGAACCCAGATGACTGTTCAAAGTCCAGAGCCTCCATTAGTACCCTACACTGGTCCAGCTCAATGGGACCTCAATGGTCCCAAACCCCTTCCTCTAGGGCTCCATTCCCTTTGTGTTCCACCCCTTTGCTCAAACAACTCCACCCACAGAAGGGTTTGGAACTGGCTTGCTTCATTACAATGCCTAAACTCCACTGGAAAAAGAAAACGATCCTTTCTTTTCTTACATTTTTCAGCTGAAAAACAGCTAACTGCCTCTTTAATACCTCAGTCCTTTGGATGAGAAAGCTGAGCCTTCTTCTCCCCTCAGGCTGACACATTCACCATCCTGAGAGCACATTCTGGAAGCTGCCAGGCTGCAGGGGCTCTAGGGGGTTAGTGAGTGACAGCTGGAGGGACCCTCTCTGCAATCAGCTCAGACAGAGCAACAGAGCCAAGAGACCAATTTTCAAGTCATACCTCCCCCACCCCCCCAGCGCTTCCTAAATAGTCTCATGTAGCCTGCACAAGCTGCCCAAGCCACCCAGGCAGGGCGTGGGAGAAGTGGAATCCCACCCAGGTCCTGTCTAATGCATCTCTGTGCTGGTGAAAGAATGGGTGTTGCTTTGGCTGGGAAAGCTTGGAGGCCGGGAGACCCCCTGTACCACACTTCTGCTTCCTAAGATGGGTGAGCATGTCTCTAAGGACCCCAGTGTACCAAAGCCAGAGCTGCTTCTGCTGTAGCTAAGGCAACAGAGGAGGCTGGTCCCATGCCTGGATCCCAGTGCGTGGATCCCTTTGAGCAAGTTGCATCCCTGGGTCACAATGAAGGTTAAATGATTTGACTCAGGGAAAAAACACTCGCAGGCGTAGCTGGCACCAGTGAGAGAGCAACAGAGTAAGCCTGGGACAAACTGCTTCAGGTCCACCTATGGGAGGGCATCAGCACAGAGAAAACTGGTTCTGATTTCCACTCTACGAGCACTTACTTATTCACTTCATAATATATGCACATTGTTTCTTAAGTTTAAAAAATGTGGTTTAAAGCCGGGCAGTGGTGGTGCACACTTTGAATCCCAGCACTAGGGAGGCAGAGGCAGGAGGATTCCTGAGTTCAAGGCCAGCCTGGTCTACATAGTGAGAGTTCCAGGACAGCCAGAGCTATATAGTGAGACCCTGTCTTGAAAAAAACAAAACAAACAGACAAAAAAAAATAGTTTAAAATTTAAGCCAGCCACCCAGTAATCCCATCACTGGAGGGGGTGGCCGTGGGGCTGAGCTGGAAGACTGCTGAGAGTTCAAGACCTGCCTGGACTGCAGAGTTAGAACTTATCTCAAACAAACAAACACAACAGGCAAACAAAAACAGAAAGGGATCCTTAGGCCTAGAGAGACGGCTCAGCAGTTAAGAGTGCACTGCTCTTGTAGAGGACCTGAGTTTGGTTCTGAGCATTCACCACCTGTAAACCCAGCTCCAGGGGCCCTGATGGCCTCTTCAGGATGCCTGAAGCACCTGCACACACACATGCACACACAGACGCACACAATTTAAAAATTAATAAATCTTTTAAAAAGATTTTAAAGAAAAGGAACCCTCTGAAAAGTTTGAAGATTTCTTGGCATTTTATGTTCCTCAAAACAGATACAGGAGAATGCTTTAACTGTGAACCCAGATTTGCCAGATAACCAGTTCTTCATTTAGCTTACAAATATTAATGAGGTGTCAAGCACCGTCCAGCTGCTGGGGATTTACCAAGAACAAAGTGGGCTATTTCTGCCCTTTTGGAGTTTTCATCCTACCTGGTGGTGATTAACCCCCCCCCCACACACACACACACACAGCATCTTTGAGAATGGACGCTGGACATGACTGGTGGCTTTGTGAGGGGAAGACACCCGGACACCAATCTTGGGGTAGAGGAGGATCTAGTGTAGCCCAAGAGGACAATGCTGGGGATGGCAGGCTTGCGGCTGGTTGCTCAAAAGGAAAATTGGGAGGGCAGGGCCACCTACACACCCCACTCAAAGCCCCTCCATCATCCTCTGCACTTGTGTGTGTGTGTAGGGGGGAGGCACATGCAGGCCAGAAAGCAGACCCAGACGCAGGGTAAGGCACCCCGGCTCCTCCTTAGACCCGAGAGCTGCCTGCAGTTCCTACCCAACACTGCCTAGAGAAGTAAAGCCCATAGGTGATGGAACCCTGCTCCAAGGGAGGAAGGAGACCCCGGCCTCTCCTCTATCACCTTCTCAATTCACAGGCCAGGACCTTAGTTATTCTTAGCCTCCAGATTCACTCTGCTGCCCCCCAACCCTTAGTCAAAGACCTCATTTTCCCAAATTGGGGCCAGCACAGAGCCCCCAGATGATCTGATTCTTCCCAGGACACCTAAGTGTCTCCATCCAATGGGACCAGGGAACTCTTTACCTGACCCCACCCCGCTGCTGATGGAACAGATGGCTCCTGGGACGTTGGGGGACTCGGTGGCCAGATCAAAGCCCAGAGTGGGTCCCGTGCCTGCCAGGTCAGGTTGGCTCAAGATACATCAATTCCTGGTGACCCTCCTCAAGGAGGGTGGCTCTCCACTCAGGACACCCAGGCAGGAGGGTTCCGGAAGGCAGAAAAGAAGCACAAAGGACGCCTGAGGGTTCTTAAGAGTCTCAGGTCCCACCATACAAACAGGAAGCAGAAATGGCCAGAATTCTAAAAACATTCCAGAGACACACACACACAGGAGCAGAAAGAGACTTTGTGAGAGACACTCACAGGGGCGGAGCCCAGAGGACTGGGGTACCCACGGAACCAGCGATTTGGAGGGGAACATGCGGTCAGGGACCTCGCCGAGTGCACAGATCAGCCTCGGACACACCCCCAGACCCAAGGGAGCCACCGTCCCGGGGCGCAGCCCCAGCGGGAGCCCACGCGCACCGTGCGAGCGGACGCGTGCAGCC
>CABHPH010138806.1:23596-40528 GCA_902168325.1 Peromyscus nudipes
CACACACACACACACACACACACACACACACACACCAAGTACACACCCCCTTAGACCATCCTTTGCTGATAAGCCACGAACATTCAATAGCATGGGTTCCAATGTAATAGTGAAATGGCTGAACTCGGACACTGACCAGCAGGGGGCGCTGCTGCTGTCAACAACTGGTAGGCTAATTCCTGACAATCAGCTGTGCCAGCAGGGAACCTGCCCAAAAGGTTAATGAGTAGAGCCGTGCAAGGTAGGATAATGAGGAGAACTGAGGCCCTTGACAGTGTTAATGCACAGCACCTGCCGAGGTCCTTCCACTCCTGCTGATGGTTGTTACGTGGGAACAAGCCTCAGCATATGGGTCCCCCTGCCTCTTTCCCCCCACTAAGATGACATTTCCTGGTTTTTAAGTCACCAGGGTCTGGCCTGATTGGCAGCTGGTTTTCAGCTCCTGGTTTAAAGTAAGTAAATGTCACTTCTGAAGGGCGTTGGCATATTAAACAGGCCGAGGTTCTTTTGTAAGATTCTTAGAAAATACTGTCAGGATTTGTGTAAGGAAGTTCCCTCCTCGGTCAGATCCTAAAACGGAATCTGTTTCGTCCTTAATCTCTTAGGAAATATTCCCCACTGAAAATCTTGCTGTTTGTCTTGGGGATGCGTCACTGAAGGAGATCTCAGACTTCAGTGTGCACCACTTTCCCTGCTGTCCCTGCTAATGCCAGAGAGCTGTGACTGGTGGGAGTGAGGACAGGTGGCAGACAAGCCGCAGGTCCAGGGATCCGTGAGGAGACCCTCTGCCTTAGTTTATACTGTGTTGAAGGGGCTCATTGTCCAGTTGTGGAGGCTGGTCCGTGGCTGTGATGATACACTCGCAATAGTAAATGACAGCTCGATATTTGTGCTGCCAATTTCCCCCCAACCCCTGAAAACCCAGGGATTTTCAAAGAATATTTTGATCTAGAATCTTGCAAAGTGTGTTTTTTTCTCTTCAGATAGATGTTAGAGAGAAATCTTGCTGCTTTTCTCCAGGTTCTGGGCCATGTCTTTTATGACAAAGGGAAGGTGAATTCCCACCTAGGAACTGGGGAGGCCTAGCTCAGTGGTACCACACCTTCTTGCTATGCACAAGGACCAGGTTTAATCCTTAGCCTTGTGAAAAAACAAGAACAAATCCCAGAGGAAGGTCAATGAAATTGGTTCTTATTTGGACCAATGATTTCTACTAGTTTTTCCCCTAAGATAGCTTTTCCTAATTTAGTATACTTCTTTAGACTGGTATTCATTTAACATCTGCCTTCTTAACCTATGTGTCTATCTGTCCATCTTTCTAGCCACTTGTCCATCTACCTATCTGCCTGCCCATTCATCCATCCATCCATCCATCCATCCATCCATCCATCCATCCATCCATCCAGTTCTTTTTCCAACTTTCTATATCATTTAATTCTGGAACTATATCTTTGAGAAATAGTTTCAGAGCTGTGTTTATTTAATTTATTTAATAATTATTTTAACATTGCATAATTGTTTCATTAAAGTTTTTAAATCTGAAAACAATTGTTTTTGATATACATAGGAAACAGTAGAGAGGTGATTACATAAGACTTGTGTGTGTGTGTGTGTGTGTGTGTGTGTGTGTGTGTGTGAATCCCTATGGGTATGTGTGCATATAGAGGCCAGAAGTCAGCATTGGGTATCACTCCTCAGGCACAGTCCACCATGTTTTGGGGACAGGCTCTCTTCCTGCGCTAGAGCTCACTGAGTTGGCTAGGCTGGCTGACCAGTGAGCCCCAGGGATGCCCCTGCTTTCATGGCCCCCAAACCCAGCTCCTTCACATGGGTTCTGTGAGCAAGTTTGGGACTTTATGCCTGTGTGACAAGCCCTTTACTATGGAGCCGTCTCCCTGGTCCCACAGCTTTTTGCAAAATATATGCGGGAAATATTTGAAACAAAAGAAACATCGAGAAGGAAGCTGACTTTTACCTTTTCCTATCTGTCCACAGTGTTCGTTAGATTCCAGTTTGAGAATTATGATTTGCCTCTTGAAGATCCCTTCTACCAATGCCACGAGGGTATGTATTTAAAAAAGTGTTTCAGAAAAGCTGCCTGGTTGGTTATTTGATTACCTTCTAACTGAAAGACAGGAAGACAGCAATACTGAAGACATGGCTGCTGCTTACAGAATGGCTCCCTTTAGCATCGTTCTGGGTCAGCATCTAACATACTGCAATGCTACCATTTGTAACCGTTCATCCTGGTCTGGGGCAAGCCTACCACTCCATCCAGATTACCAATTAGCTGAGCCTTCTGAGTAGGGTTGTGTTGGTTCCTTAGGTAAAAGTCTTTGATGACTTCTGGTTTCTTTCAGAATAACAACTAAATTCCTTGATGTAGCATACAATTTCATCCCTTCTCACTAGCCCACCTTTCCAGTTTAATCTCTGCTGCTTGTCCTGCCCCTCCAAGCCTGTCATGCATCTTCAGGTCGGCATCACTATCTTCATGAAGACAGTAGTAGACACCACACCGTCTGTTGAATGATCCTGTATTACGCCTTGTGCTTTACACATAGAATCCTATTTAGTTTCAGATCCTCACTTTTGCTCAAGCTCTTTCCTTTGCCTGACATACTTTTAACCCTTGTCAGTGTGGTGAACCCACACTTCATCCTTCAAAGCCCCCTTTAAAACTCCTAAATGCTTATATTATCTGTAGGAAGCACTTTCTTGATCAAGCATTCAGTATTAACACCTACAGTGTCCTACAGGTTCCCCAGTAAGACCATGAGTTGTGTGGGATGTTCATGACTGTGTCTCATTCCCTGCTCACTTGTCTGGGCTGTCTTCTGTGCAGCAGTACAAGAGCTTGTATTATGGTGATGCATAACTACCAGCTCATCTGCCAACAATGCACATTTCTTATAACTGTTCACCTTTACACTTTCACAGAATCACAGTTCATGCCATCATTTTACAAAGAGAGATGAACTAGTCTGCACCTGTACAGATAAAGACATAGACTCAGAAGCAACATGTCTGGTCAAGGTCATAGCTAGTTTGTCAGTGGCCTGAAACTTGAATATAGGTCATTAGAGAACAAATTCCCAGGTTTTTCTGCTGTGTCCTATTGCCCATCAGCTGCTATTTAGATGAAAGTGTTTCCAAATAGGCCCGAATATAGCTTTCTATCTACAGGCACCATCTCAATGTTTCCTTAAGGTTTCTGTAGAAGAGTCCAATAACACATCCATTCTCAGGGGGCAAAGAACAGGTAATGAACTGATTTTCATGTAAATGCAAAAGGAATCTCAAAAAGTTTCATTTTTTTAAAGATTTATTTATTATGTATACAATATTAGGCCTGCATGTGTCCCTGAAGGCCAGAAGACCACACCAGATCTCATTACCTGTGGTTGTGAGCCACCATGTGGGTGCTGGGAATTGAACTCAGAACCTCTGGAGGAGTCAGTTCTCTTAATCGCTGAGCCATCTCTCCAGCCCCTCAAAAAGTTTCTTATCTGGTCTAAAGAGAATGCTCCGTAATTAAGAGTACTTGCTGCTCTTATAGACCCCAAGTTTGGTTCCAGGCAGCTCACACCCTTGTAACTCCAGCTCCAGGGGCTATGATGCCCTTCTGACTTCCTCAGACACCTACACACAGACATACATAGACACACACAGACACACACACATACACACGTAAGTAAAAATAAAATAAATCTTTAAAAGTGAGTTTATTCCTGGAGCTTCAGAGATGCTTGGAGGGTAAAAGCACTGGGCACGTAAGTGTCAGCACCCGAATCTCCATCCCTAGAACCCACATAAAGACTGGATGCTGCACAGTGGCAAACAACTAGAGAGACACTGCCTAAGACAAGGTGGGAGGTGAGGACAGATACCCGACATTGTCCTCCGACCTCCGCATATGCACCATGGCACAAACACACACTCACACACGAAAAGTAAATTTTTTGAAATGTTCGTTGATATATATAGGATATAGAGATGATGGGATGAAAGGATAGCATCCCATCATCTCTATATCCTATATATATCAGTTCATATCCTCTCTTTGGGTCAGTCCTCTTCTGGAAGTTTGTGCTGAGGAAGAACATTGAAGTGAAAATGTCATGCAGACATGTTCACTGAGGTGGCATTTGCAGTGTGGCTATCAAGATGGATGGCTCTGGAGGATTATATCGCACTTTACTTTCTTACATTATCAATAAGAGAATGAATTGTTACATACGTTATCTAGATCCAAGGCTCCCACTAAGAAGAGTAGCATCACAGGCTGGAGCTTGTGTTCTTTCCTGGCTCCTGGGGCTCCAGGAGAAGTTAGAATAGGACAAACAATGAAGAAGTGCCAAGCTCTGCCCGACACTCAGTGGGTGCTGACGACACATTTCTGGGTGACTTATGAGAGCCTGCGAGACTAAAACAGCCCTGGTGGGGTTCGGAAGGGGAAACAGACAGCATCCCTCTAATAAATATGTGCAGGAGGCTGGGCAGCAGGAACTACGTCTGAGCTCAAGGCACTTGCTGCTGCACACACAGGGCACTTCTCAGAGTGTAGCTGGTAGATACGAATCTGAGGACCTGACACCTGAGGGTTCAAAGGAACAGATTGGGGGACCCCAACACAGCCTCACAGAGGTGGGATTGCTTAGCCTGGCAGGAAGACAGGAGTGTGCTTAGGGAGGTTGTAAATGATGCCACACGGGAAAAGGGGTTCGATTTTTCTGAGCAATAAAGTGACTGAATCATTCTCTTTGAATTATGTGTGGATTTCTTAGACCAACAGAGTGGTCATTAACAGCACCTTGCATCAGATTTCTAACAAACAACTCTTAGTGGTTAAAGTGTAATAAGACTAGTGCTTTTTTTTTCAAATGAAGGAATAAGCAATTTATTTGGTTCCAATCTCATTGCAGAGTTTGTTGGAACCATTTTCCAAGCTCCTCAGCTTTGTCATTCAGAATGCCGTCTTCACACTGGCCTACCTGGTGGAGCTGTGTGGCTTGTGTTATCGAGCGTTCACTAAGGTAAAGCTCCCTGTGTGTTCCCAGGAACCCAGAGACAGCAGCAGCAAGTCCACATCAGCATAGCTGCTTTACTGTTAAAATGAGTGGTTATACTGTGGCCCATTAGATGCTTTACACATGCATACATTTACTGGTTCTGAAATGTGCAGCTTTGGAGACTGAGGTCACATGGTTTAGAAAACGAGAGGCACTTTGAGCGAGTTAATGGTCTAGGTGACCTCATAAAGACCTTTTCAAGTTTATTATAGCATCACGAGTGGGCAGACCACCACTGTGTGTCCTTTTTTTATAGCCAAAGGAGAAAAAATAGCTCGCTACTTGTACAAGCCTCTAGAGTGCGCCTTAATGCTCCCGTGTTTATGTCCCCAGCTATGGGTTCTTGGCCTCTGAGAGGAGAATCTTAGTCATGGCTCCTTCCTCTGGGTTGGCTTTAACACCTCTCTCCCCAAGCCTGAGAAAATGGAAAAGGACGTTCTACCCAGTGGATATGGCTGCCTTCTCAGAGCTAGCAGGCGCTGGCCTCATGGAAATGCAGGCATCAGGGAAAGTGGCTCCTTCCCATCCTGGGGACACTGCAAATGCTCCGTTCCAAGGCCCAGTGTCCTAAGCTTGTTTTCAATGGGGCCTCTGTTTCTGTGAGTCCCCCCTGGAACATTCAGAATGCTCTTTATTTGTGTCTCCTCCTTCTATGAGCCCTTTATTTCCCCCCTAAAACTCTCATTTCACAACAAAGCTTTCATTCTATTTATAAAACGCTCTGTGGTCATCTTTCTTACCAACATGCATCCACTCTGCCATGTTAAGTGTTCCAGGATAATTTCCTCTCCGGCCTTGCACGTTCTGAGTTGCTTACTGGCTTGCCTGGAGCACACATTTTCTGCCTCTCAAGTTTTTTCCCTTGCACATTCCCTTTGAAAAGTAACTTAACCACCTTTTTCTTTTATGCTTAAAAGAGTGTATCTTTACAACATAGCACCAAATACAGCAAATTGCTTTATTTTTATTTGACAATAGTGCTATCTAAGAGCATCTCCTTATGTAATCCAGTGAAAAGACAGGAGAATGCGTAAAGTTCTGGCGGCATCCTTTCTTGGAAGTTGGGCAGTCTAGAAAATCCAGAACCACTCCCACTGAAAAGACTAGGATTCTAGGTGAAATATAATAATACTTACTTTTAAAATATTTTTATGATGCTTACTTTTAGCATACGATTAATATTAGAAGAATGACAGAGGGCAAAAGAAGAGGGAATTGAGAACCAAATGTAAGCACGTAAGCAGGTCTGTGTAGGGGGTCACTGTCTTAGTAATGGGGTGGGTTGAGTGCTGAAGTCCACACAAGAAAAGGGGATGATGATTTAATGACAGTTCCATGCCGGGAACTGGATCCAAGTCATCTCCCTCAGGAAGTCAGAACTGTTGAAAAGCTATACCCTGGGTAAAAGGGTAGTTCCAGAGGAATACATTTGTAACGTGGCAGTGACAAGCAATGCTATGTGTTTTAGCCTTTGAATGGAGGAAGAATATGATGTCCCTTGGGAATTAGTAAACATAGGCTGATCATTGAAAAGACTGATGGTTTGAATTTACAGTACCTTGTTGCAGTATATTTGATCACACTGTGAACCCCAAGATTGTGTCATTTACTGGAGGAACCTATTTCTAGTTGTGGTGTGGCTCAACCCTAGCACACACCTTTAATCCAAGAGCTTCTGCTTGAATATTGTAAACAGGATTAAGTGAAGTCAACCATAGGTCAAGAGGCAGAGGAAGCAACCAGCTGACAGGAAGTGAACAAGAAAAAAAAACCATAGAGTAAGGAGGGAGTCAGGAGGACGGATAGAGAGATGCACAGGAAATAAAAGGGAGGGACACTGAGTTGGAGGAGACTTGTTTGAGACAGTGGGAGAGAGAGGAGACTTTGGGGATGATGGTAGAGGAGGAAGGTCAGCTTTGCCTCTCTGAGCTAGCAGGCTTTCACCCCAGCATCTGGCTCCCAGGTCTTTTTTGGTACAATAGAATGATTGTGATTTTGTTGAGAACAACAGTACATGCAAGCTGAAGTCACATGACACCAATGCTGCACTGCACCAGGGGCTTGACTTTGGCATCTCTGCAGAAGGAAGCTCAGAAACAAACCTCAGGCATGTCTACAGAGATGAGCCTGCCGTCCAGCTGCAGTGTGATTCCTGAGGCTAAAACACTGATGAGCATAAGTAATCTAAACTCCATGCTCCCCAAGTAAAAACAACCTACCGGGGACTGAATTGGTAGAGTCAATAAATAGTGATATTATTTCTGTCAAGAATATGGAGACTGTGAGACAGGGGCTTACTCTATCAGAGTTTACTCTATACTATATGCACACAAAGAATTAAAAAAAACCAGAAAGAGATTTAGTCATCTTAGAAAAAAATCAGGTTAATTTAAGCTTGATAAAAAGTGAAAAATAGCCGGGCGTTGGTGGCGCACACCTTTAATCCCAGCACTCGGGAGGCAGAGGCAGGTGGATCTCTGTGAGTTCGAGGCCAGCCTGGGCTACCAAGTGAGCTCCAGGAAAGGCGCAAAGCTACACAGAGAAACCCTGTCTTGAAAAAACCAAAAAAAAAAAAAACAAAAAAAAAAAAAACAAAAAAAGTGAAAAATAGCCACTAACATTGAAACAAAAACAAACAAACCCCAATTCACAAGTTAACTAGCAAATTAGACATAACTTAAAGGGAGAATTGGAGACGCGGGAAAGCAGAAAAACAGACCTCAGTAAAGATCAGACAAAGAGATAAAAAGATGAAAGATAAAAAAATCTAACACACATTAAGTAAATCTGTAGAAAAAGAGACTAGGCTTTTTATCATTTCCATAATTAATGAAAATCATCAGTTCTATGACTTGGGTTACAATGTGTCCAAAAGTATTATAGATTCAGCCTTGCCACTCACCTGCACCTGCTCACCTGCACCTGCTCCCCTGCACTAGCTCCCCTGCACCCACTCCGCTGCACCCGCTCCCCTGCACCTGCTCCCCTGCACCTGCTCCCCTGCACTAGCTCCCCTGCACCCACTCCCCTGCACCTGCTCCCCTACACTAGCTCACCTGCACCTGCTCCCCTGCACCCACTCACCTGCATCTGTTCACCTGCACCAGCTCACCTGAACCTGCTCACCTGCATCCACTCACCTGCATCTGCTCACCTGCATCCACTCACCTTTGCCTGTTCACCTGCACCCACTCACCTGCACTCACTCACCTGCTCCCCTGCACCAACTCACCTGCACCAGCTCCCCTGCACCTGCTCACCTGCACCTACTCACCTTCACCTGTTCACCTGCACCTGTTCACCTGCACCCACTCACCTGTACTGACTCACCTTCATCTGCTCTCTTGTACCCACTCACCTGCACCCACTCACTTTCATCTGCTCACCTGAAC
This sequence comes from Peromyscus nudipes, assembly GCA_902168325.1. Taxonomy (NCBI): domain Eukaryota; kingdom Metazoa; phylum Chordata; class Mammalia; order Rodentia; family Cricetidae; genus Peromyscus; species Peromyscus nudipes. The sequence goes on from CABHPH010138806.1 coordinate 32,061, forward strand.
CTGCTCACCTGCACCCGCTCACCACCTGCTCACCCGCACATGCTCACCTGCACTCAATCAGCTTTGCTTGTTTATCTGCAACCACTCACCTTCACCTGCTCCACTACACCTGGTCACCTGCACCCGTGCACCTGCACCCACTCACCTGCATCCACTCACCTGCACCCATACACCTGCATCTGCTCACCTCCAGGCACATTAGTTTATATGACCGGCTGTGATTTGGAACAAGCAAGAAAAAGACAATGTTTTAAGAGTAACTGAGAGAAAAGCACTCTGAAAACAGACTTAATAGCAAACCTCACAGCAGCACAATGCAACCTCAGAGGGAAATGGATTCCAGTGGGAAAGGTCTTTAAGATGATATGAGGGAAAAAATTATTCCCTAGAATTCTCTACAGTTGAGACATCTTTTAAGAATGGAGGCTAAGGAGGTATTCATGAGGAAGAAAAGAAAATATTAATTCCCTTGAAGATTCATTAATTTTTACTTTCTGTGTATGTGTGAGGGCCGGCATGTCTGTATGTGCACTCTGTGTATGCCTAGTACCCGAGGAGGCCAGAGGAGAAGAGCATTGGATCCTACAGAATTGGAGTTACAGATATGAACTGTTCAGTGTGGGTGCTGGGAACCGAAACTCAGGTCCTCTGCAAGAGCAACACTTGCTCTAAACTGCTGAGCCATCTCCCCAACCCCTGAAAATGTGAATATACTCTTGTTGAAGTAATATTTCAAGATGTATTACAATAAGAAGGAAATTGAGCCAACAAAGAAGTTTTTAAATATATGAAGGAAATTTACTAAAGAAATTAATAAAATGTATAAATCTAAGTGATCATTGACAATATAAAGCAACAATAGTAATAATATTAACTAAGAAAAACAAAAGGATAATAAAATACCACCTAACAATAATATGTATACAGGGTGTGCGTGTCCGTGTGTGCATGTGTGTGTGTCTTTGTGTATGTGTGTCTGTGTGTGTGTCTGTATGTCTGTGTGTGTGTCTGTATGTGAGTGTGTGTCTGTATGTCTGTGTGTGTCTGTGTGTGTGTCTGTATGTCTCTGTGTGTGTGTCTGTATGTCTCTGTGTGTCTGTGTGTGTGTCTGTGTGTCTGTATGTCTGTGTGTGAGTGTGTGTCTGTATGTCTGTGTGTGAGTGTGTGTCTGTATGTCTGTGTGTGTCTCTGTGTATGTGTGTGTATGTGTGTGTGTGTGTCTGTGTGTGTGTGTCTGTGTCTGTGTGTGTATGAACATTTGGGGGCTGGAGTTAAAGCACACTCTCACAGGTCCTGTTCACAAGGACAGGGATTACCAGTAACTTTAAACTCTTAAGAATACATGTCAGCATTTTAAGTGTAAACTCCAAAGGCTAGAAATACAACGTGTAAGTTCCAGACAAGTACAGACTAAAATAGGAATGAAAAACTTAATCGTGACAAAAGACACAGAAGAAGCTGCAACCAGCTCAGTTAAGGAACTCGAAGTGAACCCCAAACATGGCAGTCATCAAAATGAATGTTTACTATGCTCACTAGGAATGGATGGAATGGATTTCAAAAACAATTACATGTCATCTGTAAAAGACACACATAAAATATGTCTAAAGACACTAAGAATGTCTGAAAACTAATAGTTGATATGTAGACAATATTAATGGGGAAAAACGACAGTAAGATGACTTTAAGTTAGAATCTTCATGTTAGAATTATTATAACATCATTGTATACCGAAAGAGGGAAGTCTATCAGGAAAAATGAGACAATTCTTCAGCTCTGTAGAGTAAGAACATAGCCTCAAAAATTAATATAATTGTAAAATGAGATTGATAAATTCACAGTCACACATTTTATTGAGTATTGAGGTAAGAATAGATATTTGGGGCTTCCTGCTTTACCCCTAGATAAGTTGGAAGAGGTGTCTGCTATTCATGCAAATTTGGCTTATCAGCCTTCAGAGCCCTGCAAACAGGGAAGAGTGAATGTGCATGCACATGTACACACACACACACACACACACACACAAACACACACACCACATATCACTACACCCACACACCCACATACACACATCACACAAACACACACACACACCCACACACCCCACTGGTACATGGATAGGTGTATCCTCTCCCAGCTACTTAGAGAAATCTATGAGATTCTTTTCTTGACCACTTCCTATTCTCAGGTACATGGATCCTGTCTCCTTGTCAGATCCACGGCCCACCATGTTATCTGCATGGGTGCACCCCTGTGTAGAGTGAGTCATGTCTGGCATGGGGGGTTGTGTGAGTGGATGCACACAACCCGAGACTAGTGACTGGCAAGGCTCTGAAAACTCAGACTTTGCAATCCTGTGTTAATGCGTGTGGGCGTATGTACTTTTCCCGGTTCTTACAAGGTGATGGTAGTAGTACCTGAGCCTTGTTATATTTGGCAGCTAAAATACTCTTTTCAATAAATCTAAAATCAAAAGAATGTTTAAGAAAATTTAGAAGACTATTTAGTGCCAATTGTGAAAATACTACCTTCAAAATGGAGTATTATAGCCACAGCATGTGGGAATGCACATTTAATACCTTACATACTTGTATGTGGGTACAGGTACATGTGCACATATGTGCATATGGAGGCCAGAAGGTGATGTGGGTGTCTTCCTCTGGCTCACCACTCTGTTTAAGACAAGGACTATCAGTGAAGCTGAAGATCACAGATCTGGCTGGTGAGCCAGAGATCACCGACCTGGGATTACAAGCACACACCACCATGCTTGCCTTTTCTTTCATTTTTCTTTTTTTATTCATGTTAGAGAGGTGAACTCAGGTCCTCATGCTTACACAGCAAGCGGTTTACCAGCTGAGCACGTCCCCGGCCCCTGTCCTAAGTTCTTTACTAGGAAGAAAGAAACGCTAAATGAACTAAACAGGCCAACTTACATGACACGAGAGGGCAGGAGTTTGGGGAAGGAGGTAACAAAGATGGCGTCACACACATCTACAGAAGAGCAACACAGCACAGGGCCCGTGGCTAAACTGTTGGCCTCGGTGACCAAGAAAGTGATAAACGGCACAGATAAAGAGTATTGTCAAAAAGAAATATGATGGCAGACATGTTAGGGTTAAGACAGTCAACTTAGAGCCGGTACCTTGAATTCTTACACAATAGGGGTAGTTTTCTAGAAACTTAATGCATAACAACCAGGGGGAAGAGAAAGAGAAAATGTTGATTACATGTGAAAAAACAGAGTTGGAAATTCAAAGCCTCTCTTGAATGAACACCCTAGTGACGATGTCCACCCAGTGTTTAGAAACACAGTGACCTGCACCTGCACACTAAGAGAGCAGAAACAGGGAGCACTGCCCAAACATTCTAAGAGGGCAGCAGACTCCTGACCCCAGCCGGACAAGGGCAGCAGGGGAAGGAGATGACAGACCAGTGTCCATCATACATGAAAAATTCCTGATGAACAATACAAATCAGTATGTTAGAAGGAGAGCCTCGCGAGCCAGCTGGGATCTACAGGACTGTAAAATTGGTATACAACCAAACATTTCCTACTAATAAATCATGGATACATTTATTTTAGAACAATTATTTGGTATACATACACTTTTTATCATTTATTAAAGGTAAAAGAAAGTTTCAGAAATGGAAAGACGGCTTATTTGTAAGAATGCATACTTGCCCCTGCAGAGAACTCAAGTTAGTTCCAACACTCGTATTTGTAGATGTAACCAACCGTCTTATAAATAAGAAACACAGAACCAATGCAAAGAAGAAAGCCAAGAGGTCAGAGCTAAGAGCTAAAACTTTACCCTTCCTCCTGCAGTGGTCCTACCTCTCCGAAGGAGCCGCTACTTCCTGTGTTAAAGTCTTTATATAGTCTCTGTTCTGCCTTCTCATTGGTTGTAAACCCAACCACAGGACTGCCTCATCACGGCCTGTTTGTATAGACCTCCAGGTGTTCTGTGGTTGGTATTGAGATTAAAGGCATGTGTATCCAATGCTGGCTGTATCCCTGAACATACAGAGACTTACCTAGCTCTGTCTACCAAGTGCTGTGATCACAAGTGTACACCACCACTGCCCTGCTTTCCTATGGCTTGATAATAGCTCTGACCCCCAGGCAACTTTATTTATTAACATACAATTAACATTTTGGTACAAAAGAAAAATATCACCATATGTATTGGGTGGTTTACAGCTGCTTATGAATCCAGTTCCAGGGGATTCAACGCCCTCTTCTGGCCACTACAGCCACCTGCACTCATGGGTGCATACCCACACACACAGATACCTGCACAAACACATTAAATTTTTTTTAATTTTTATTTAAAAAATTCTTATTAATGAATTGGACCTGCTTGTTTATTTTTATATAAAAAATCAAATATTGCCAGAATATTTGATACTGTAGGACATTATCTTTAATGTTTTTCAGAATTGTTTGGTGTTTTTATTTTATTTCCATCAAGGCTGAAAACGATGCTTTGCATAAATATGTAGCACAAAAATTGCGAAAGCATGTTCAAGACCTTCTCAAATTGTTGGAATTGTTTTCCTAATCCCAAGCTAAAATTTATGCAGCAATTTTAAAAAATGTACCAGGTGTGTACCTCTGTCTGTTCAGCAGCTGAAAAAGCAATTTTAAAACCAAACATTCTAACTCTATGATTCAGAGGTACACTCACTTGGTGCGCACATGCTCAGGAATCACAGTGGGGCAATCTTAAAAGTCTTCTCCACAGCTGAACCGTGCATTTCTGTAAAAGCAGAGCCTTTGCATGTACAACAGAAGACCACAATTGCTAGCACGCCACAGCCTGAGCTGAGCTGTTGTAGGCAGTGCAGTCCTGCATTCACAGGGCAGAGAGTGTGTGTGGTGTGTTCCGAACAGAGCCTGCAGCCGGGTCACATGATGCAACACAGGTGAGGGCTGCAGAGACCCCTGGTCGTCATCACTCGTTTAACCTTAGGATTTGGTCAAGAAACCTTTTACTATTGCCAATGCCCTGCCCACACCCCTTTGCCAGCCTTACATGGAGTTCTGTGACCCTAGAGTTGCAGCTTAAAAAGTTGTAAGCAGAGTCATCTGAAGCTAGACTTCCATGTAATATTCTGAAAGGTTTGTTTTAGGGCTAGGGAAATGGCATTGTAACAGGCACCTGTCACAAAGCCTGACAACTTGAATTTGACAGGACCCACATGGTGGAAGGAGACCACCAGGTCCTGTAAGTTGCCTCTGACACACACACACACACACACACACACACACACATGCACACACATTTTTAATAATTGAATTTTTAAAAAAATGAACAATCTATTTTCTTTAAAGCTTCTTGGAAGCATCAATATGTTAGCAAATATACAGACATCATGAGGCCAGGGGCCAGAGGAGCACAGTGTCGCCACAGGGTGGTGAGCCTGGCCCTGCAGGTTGCAGGGTGGTGAACTTGGCCCTGAAGGCCAGTTTTCCCCTGGGAATGTTGATCAGTGTGTGGATAATGTGACTGAGAGACTGAGCTGTGGTTTTAGAAGCTAATGAGGGTAGAGAGACTAGCATCAGACTGGAGACCTGGATTCCACATCCTCCGGGTGTGTACCTCTGTCTGTAGACCACAGACTAAGAACATCCAGAGTAAACTTGTTTTTGTTGGACCCAGCACAGTGTTGGCTCTGAGGTTAAATCCACAAGACTTTCTGTGTACTAAGGTAGCTGTGGTCAGCCAGTGTGGGCCACACACACCAGGGGGAAAACAAGCAGAAGGCTCTATGAGGGAAGAGAACAGTTCAGGAAGCACATTATCTCTACATGTAACTTTGAAGAGAAAGCCTTCATCACACATTTGACAGTAACCAGCTATACAAACAGATACAGTGGGTGAAAATGAATACAGAGCTCTCCAGAGCTCCTGAGGTGTTTGCTGTGTGCTGCCCTGTCCTAAGTGCTCACTACTTGAGAGCTAAGCCCATTTTAATTCACTTAACTGTACACTTAACACACTATGCACTCTCCTACATGTGTGTTGTGTTTGATAGTAAAGAAGGTCCATCTAATGTACAATTGACGTTGGTGAATTGTGGCATAGCCATACAACATAATATTAGTAAATTGTAGACTCAAAACAATGAGTTAAATATATCAAGGGCTAATTAAAGAACACAAATAACTCTAAGTTGAAGAAAAGATATGCACAGTGTATGAGTGCTAAGGCTAAAAGCCAATTTTACGAAAGAGGTGCTCATGTGTAGTCAAAATATGAAAACACAAAATAAGCAGCAGATTCAGAATAGAGAGGACTTTCAGGAAGGGAGGAAACATTGAAAGGGATGGTGGGTACATAAAGTGTCCCATTCTCTCTGCCTTTCTGTACACTTGAAATCATCCATGTCAAAAAGGAGCGTCTTGGAGGGACCACAGAGCTTTTCGGACAGCTGTGCCTGCTTCTCTCTGTGTCCTTTAGTCTCGTTTAATTGTGCAGTTCTTGGACTCTGCTCCCTGTGACTCAGAAACAAATCCCGTGGTTTTGATATTTAAGAGACATTCTGTTGCTCCTCATCCATTCTGTGACGTGTGCTGGTTGCAGCAGGGAGCTCATTCTGCACACAGGACTCTTTCTTGTAGTTTTAATTTTATCTCTGAAAGGAAGCTCGTTGCACTTTAAACACCATTTTGAATTTCTGATCTGTAAATTTTTGAAGCTTGTTTGGCACAGATCACGTGAATTGAACTTTGAAAATGACTGACCCCCTTCTATTTTGTTTTATTCAGGAACGGGATAAATTCTACTTGTCTCGTAGTGTTGTTCTGGAACTTCTCCAGGCCCTGAAGTTCAAGTCTCCTTTGCCAGACACAAACCTCCTGCTTCTTGTCCAGGTAGATCTGCGCTGCATCTGCAAACCTTCTCGTGATATTGTGTGTGTTGGGGAAAGGCTACAGAGGCCTGGAGTGTGTGCTTGAGGCCAAAGCCTTTGTCAAGGACAGGGCAATGATGCTCTAACAGTGCACTTGGCACTTCCACTGGCTAAAAAAGACAAAAGAGGAGTCTTTTTTTTTGTCCCAGTGTGGACCTAGTTTTGCAAATGATAAAAATATAGAATAAAACAATAATTTTTGTCATCAAGAAACTGGTAACTCAGGGCTGGAGAGATGGTCAGTGGTTTGCTCTTCCAGAGGTCCAAGTTTGGTTCCTAGCACCCATATCTGGCTGAGTTCAGCTCAAGGATATCCAACACCACACACACACACACACACACACACACACACACATACACACATGAAAAGAAATTTGTAATTCATCAGTTGGCAGGCAGTTTGCTCAACAGTGCAGAGATGGGACTAAGGGAGGCAAGGATGGGGCTGCAGGCTGAAGTTTTCCTGCATGGTCCAATCAGCGTGGACAAGAATCTTCCATGTCTGTGAAGATGGGCCAGACCAAACACAGCCAACTGGCAGGGTATGCTGAGTCCATGGGATGGAAGATGAGAACCAGTTCCCATGAGCCCACTGAGGCAGAGAACTTGAAGGCAAGCACTGGAGAGTTAATGGCAAGGATCACTCTTTTGATACTGAGCTACAGGTGAGGGGCTCAAGTCCTCTGTCTCCAGTGTCCTTAACAGCATCATAGGCAGGCCCATTTACATCTCCGAGATAGGCTGTGACTAGTGCCAGAAAACAGAGATAAGGAAAGTCCTTGAGAGAAGTTGTGAGCATGAGAGATTCCCTCCTGTGTAGTGTGTAATCAGGGGAAAACTTATTGGTGACTTGTCCTTATAGCTGGGTCACCAAGGACAAGCGTCTGCTTGGTATGTCGGGTAGCCAGAGACTGAAAGGTTTCAAACAATACAGGCAGGAAATGAGCCTGAGGTCCCTGGGCTCCCTCCATAGCACTGGACAACATCCCCTCACTGCCCCGGTCTTGAGCAGGTGTATCTGTGTGACCGGTCTTCTTGGGGTCTGGCACCTCACACTGTAGCTGTTGCGGCCTGGTTTCTATGAAGTCCCTGAGTCAACCCTAATAAGCACTTGTCACGAGACAGCGAAAGAACAGTGACGGCTTCAGTTACGCAGCGAGCGCTTAAGGCAACCATGAAAACAGTGATTACCGCATCTCTGTTTGGTGAACAAATAACAAAAACAAATTTGCGTTAACAAGAAAGAAGGCTGAATGTAGACATTTCTAAAAGTGACTTCGGAATGTTTGTCTGCCATTACAAATACAACATTTTTTAGATTGTTTTTTAAGACCGAGTCTCATCACGTAGTCTAGGCTAGCCTCTAACTCCTCAGTGCTTCCTGCCTCAGCCTCCCAAGTACCAGGATTATATTTTCAAACTAACAAACTATATATATATATATATATATATATATATATATATATATATATATGTATATACACACACTGAATCATTAAGTTTAGAAATTATTCATGTTGAAGAGATGTTCAAGAAACACTGATATCCTA
>CABHPH010138807.1:0-30201 GCA_902168325.1 Peromyscus nudipes
AAAAAAAAAAATAAATCTTGTCCCAAACTTTGTTTTACATTTCCAAAGGGAAAAATGCCTGTCCTAGACCCTTGCCCTTCTTATAACCACCCAATTGCAACTTCCAAGTGGCTGTCTTGAACCACACTGCCAAAAAAGGGCTGATGGGGTAGCTCAGTGGCTACAGGCACTTGTCAACAAGCTTGATGACTTGCGTCTGATCCTAGGGACCCACGTGAAGGGAAGAAACAGCTCTCCAAACCTATACCCTGACCTCCACATGCGGTGCCATGGCAGGTGCACATCCGCATGTACACACACACACTAAACTCATAACAACAATCTTCAAAGAGCCAAAGGAACAGAAGAGCTTTTTATTCACGTAACTTCTTAATGGAGTTTAATATCCACCCACAAAGGAGCATTTATTAACCTTTCTTTTCAGTGAGAAAGCCATTCTCTGATGATCTGTTTGAGAATTGGCACCTTGTTAGTTCACATGGTCGGGGAATTTCTTAAACGTTTCAAAGCTCCAGAGAAAGAGACACTCGCGTGCTAAGCAGCAGTAAGCACCTGGTTCCTATAGCGCTTATCAGTATCTTTGTAGGGACAAGAAAGTACCTTTTCTGTATTTCATTTATACACAGCAGCAAACTGAAAAAGACACAAAAGACCATGCAAGCTTGCTTTCATTTTATAGAAAACTCATAATTTTAGCGCCATTAGGCCATCTGCCTATAAAGACAGCACCCAGCCAATACAGCAGTGCTCTTGGGGCTCACTCTTTCTCCCCATGACCCCTGTTGTCTCCAGCATTTAGATATGGGAGTTAGCTGTCAAATGATAGACAATGGCTCCCTTGTGTGAGGTCTGGTCACTGTTATGAAGGTTGGGCTCTCTATTGTGTTTATTCTGCACCCACTGCTTCTTAGTACCTGGCGCATAGTCAGCTCCAAATAAACGGTTGAATGTATGGTTGCTAAGGTGAACATTCTATTTCATGGAGACTTTCTCTAGACTGCAGCAATGTATGTCTGGCTAAGCCACGGTGATATCCCCTGTTACTGTCTCAGCTCTCAATCTTACCTTAGTCACATATATCTTCTTGCCCTCTAAGTGTCCATTCACATGCTCTTGTTTCTACCCCTCCTCCCTCCGCTGAGATAGATGGTGTCATCCTTGGGGTCATCATCTAAAATCCCTTATTTGAAAAAAACAGAAAACAGACTGTCTACCAGTATACCTCCTCTGCCAGGCACCTGAAAGAGAAGTCAGGCCTGACTCAGCAGCCTTAGGATGGAGGATCCAGATAGCAGGTTTGCATCCTCCAGCCACAGCACATAACACTCAAGCCTGTACTTTATCATTTCCCCTCTGCCACAGTCACAGCTTACAGTGGGCTGCTTTGTATCATTGTGTCTGCAAGTCTTGAGGAAGGAAGAGCTGCCCTGAGGATCTGCGGGCCCTGGCTGTTTTCTGTCTTCTGAGAGGGATGACCTCTTAGAGTATCAGAATTTCCAGGTAGCATTGGAACCCTTTTCTGGTCCACCTGAAGACCTGGATCCCCTGTTATAACTCCACCTGGGCAAAACAGAAAGTGTGATGATTATGACCCTCAAGGAAAGGATAGCAATTGCCCCTGTCTTACAGATGAAAGGGCTGAGCAACACAGAGAAAATGACTTGCCGGAAATTATGCTGGTGATAACCAGTGGATGCAGGCCCGCAAGGTTGATTTTGTCTTTATAGAAGAAATGTCAAATATGATTGATAATTAAACCTTTTTTATTGTTTGTTTGTTTGTTTGTTTAAATTGAAACAGGGAAGCACAGACCTTTGCTATTAACTGAAATTAGTTCTCAGAAAATTTCCTGCTACAGACAGCATCTTACTATTTTTGTGAACCTAAAGATATCAATAACTTTTGCTTATTTCCTCAAAGCCCTTGGCATTCATTTCCCCACTAAAAGTGTTCATTGAGGAAGAAAACATTAAATACACGATTCAAGCTGATCTGTGTGCTTGGGAGTCCTACTAAGTTGTACTTTCAAGCTGCATGTCTCTACCTACCCAGGAAGTAGCCTGTACCTTAGCTTCACAAGTCCAGAGAATGGGAATTCTGCTGGGGTTTCTCTTGTATGCAGTCTGTGCCATGTCAGGAATTGGGAATTCCTCTATGGACACTGGAAATGCGACGTTACAACTCACTCATTTGCCCACCACGAAAAGTCACGTGTAAGATTCCTTAGTAATCCGTAAGCCTCTCTATGGTGCATGCCAAGCATGTAGTTTTCCTTCTAGAACAAACAGCTAATGCATACACAGATGGCCTCCACACCCTCCCACATAGTGCAGAAGCCATGCACAATGTGAGGAAACTGGTTGGCTTATTGTATTCATAGGAAAAAACTACATGACTTCCCTCTGGATCATCAATGGCTTTTCTTTTTTAATCAAAATTAAAACGTGGGATGGCCTACCACACAGGGGGCATTCTGTTCTGACATATCCTCACACACAGATTTACATGTATTTTAAGGAACCATCCTTACCTAGGTGTGGCTTGCTTTCCTATTTTGTTGTTAGCCACTGGATTTTGTCTCTGAAGCTAAAGACGGGATGTTGGACAGAGAGGAAGAAAGATGATCTTTGGTTTTCTCAAATATTTATTTTGCCACTTATATAATAAGAAAGACATTGTTGTGGCTAGTTTTATGTCAAATTGACACACTCTAGAGTCATCTGAAAGGAGGGAACCTTGGTTGAAAAAATACCTTCATTAGATCTTGGGTTCCATAAGAAAGCAAGGATGAGCAAGCCATGGAGAGCAAGCCAGTAAGCAGCACTCTGCCCCTCATGGCCTCTGTATCAACTCCTGCCTCCAGGTTCCTGCCCTATTTGAGTTCCAGTCCTGACTTCCTTCAATGATGGACTAAAATGGGGAAGTGTAAGCCAAATAAACCCTTTCCTCCCCACTTGCTTTTGGTCATGGCATTTCATCACAGCAATAGAAACCCTAACCAGAACAACAGTTTAATGACTCTGTTCCTGGGGAGAGAGAGAAAGAAATGAAAGAAAGGAGGAAGGTGAGCCCATTTTCCTATTGTTGTATGCTTGAATATTTTTATTAATCCTTTGTGTTATGAAAGTTTTTTTAACGTATCATGATGCCAATTCTGTGTGAACACACTGAATTACATTAACAAACAAATATAGGTGTAGATTTGTGAGGAAAAGGCTGTATTGACTATGTGGTTGTAACAGGACAATTGATTTGAGAGCTTCAACTGAGTTACATTTCCTTCAATGGCATCATAGCGGTAGCATATGAAGTCTTCCTCCCAGCCTCCTGGGAGCAAAAGATGTGAACCTACTGTCTCTCTTTTGCAAGAGGCAGCAGTGAGTAGTGTGTAGCAATCCAAGCTCTTGAGTTAGAATGTCAAGAGCAGGCTTTGCAACCGATGTCAGCAGACTTCCCTGAGCCTTGATTTCCTCAGCTATTAAAAGGGCAAGAGTTCATGGGTTGGACTTTTTATGGTGGCTCTGAAGGCACAACAGGTGGATGTGTGAGCACGGAGCACAAAGTCCTGACTAAGACTCCATCAACATCAGTCACAACTGTTACAATAGTTATTCTTGTTATGTTGTGTTAGCTTTAGTGCCAACTACTGCCTGATAGAAGAGCCACCAGATGGTTGATGAACTTGGTATAAATATGTGTTTCTGAAATGAATGAAGGTTCTTGAATGTTTAAACAAAGTGATTCATTTAATAAATCAGTATATGCAGTGTGTTTGTCAGATTTGGTGGTTGACTAGATCCACTCTATACTGTAGCCAACTAAAATCATGCAGACTCAGGCAATGGCTTTGTGTCAGCCCTTCATCATGCCCAACTTATTTATTTGTGTTCCTTTTCTTTTCTGACACCTTGCCTAGGATGCAAGCCCTTCTGCGTATAACCTGTACCTCATTACCACTACCTTGTCCTAGAGAATGCTCAAGTTCACTCAAGCCCTGCCTGGCTTCCTCTCTGTCACATGCCACACACATCACAGTGTCCCCTGTGAAAAGGTCTCCAGCTCCTTCCATCGGGTCTCCAGGTTACTTGAGAAACCACATTTCTATTTGCTTTGTTCTTGGTGGGAAGAGTTATTTATTTCCCTTCAGGATTGTTTCCAGGCCAAATGCTGTTGGAGAGACAGTCCCAAGCCTAGACAAACAGGGACAAATATTTGAAGATAGCTATCCTTCACCATGATACAGCCCTGGCCCTGTAAGTGTCCTCCTCAGAGCATCACTTGGGGGTGGCAGAACTCCAGAGGATGGTCCCTTCTTTGCCATTGAACCTCACAAGCTACAGCGCCATGCTGTCAGTTCTCTGGCTTCCCTTTACCTTGGTTAGCTTTGTGTTTCCTGCTTCCCTTGCCCGGTGTGCTTACTGAAGACAGTGCAAGAGCTGAGATTTCCTGACCAGTGCCCAGGCCTCACTACGCAGCACCCGTGACATATGAAACTGGCAGGCAGAAGCAACCTGCCTCAGTTAGGGTTTCTATTGCTGTGAAGAGACACATTGTCCACAGCAACTCTTACAAAGGAAAACATTTAATTGGGGCTGGCTTAAGTTTCAGAGGTTCAGTCCATTGTCATCATGGTGAGAAGCATAGCAGCATGCGGGCAGACATAGTGCTGGAGAAGGAACTACGTCTTGATCAGCAGGAGGAGACTGTATGCCACACTGGGCATAGCTTGAGCATATAAGACCTCAAAGCCCACCTCCACAGTTATATACTTCCTCCAAAAAGGCCACACCTACTCCAACAAAGCCAAACCTCCTAAAAGGGCCACTCTCTATGGGCCAGGCATTCAAACACATGAATCTATGGGGGCCATTCCCATTCAAACCTCCACACAATCCCAGCTTTGTTTATTTAAGTCTTTAGCTCTGTCCGGATAATTTGAAGGTTTTTATTTTCTTTCCTCTTTTTTTTTTCCAGGCAGGGTCTCATCATGCAGCTCAGGCTATCCTAGAACTTATGACTCTGCAGACAGCACTTCATCAGACTTTGAGGACATCTGTTTTCTAGTCATACTTAAGACATGCTAGGACTTCTAGGTACAATTTGGGAAGGGACGTCAGGAGAAGTCATAACAGAAAGGTGAAGCTGGGAAACCATATAGGGTCTCCTTTATTCTTTGCTTGGGGCTACTTGGCTCTCTTTAGGAAGTAGCCTGCACCTTAACTTCAAAAGTCAAGTGACAGGAAGGACATACATGAGGAACACTGGCTTACGTGACTTCTGATCTGCTGAGCACATTGTTTAGGTGGCTGTCCAACTGTTGCAAAGCTTGTATCCTGCAACTGCACCATGGTGGTTCCAGGCTTATCAGTCAGGCCTAAGCTCCATCATGGTCTTAGGAAATGCACATGCTAGACTTAGAGTATAACCAAGACTACTGAATACATGAGGTGGTTTGCAGTGCTTTAGTCCAACACAGAGTAGAAGGGTCATGGATGAGTAAACCTACATTACTTAAGGACTACATCCCTACCAAGAAGTGAAACTAATCCAAGACTTCAAGCCTAAAATCTATCCTACTAAAAACAAGGCCACCCACCACCCTGTCCAGCCCCCTAGCCATCTGTTTTATCAGGCCCAATGTTACAGCCCAGTCAGATTTCTGCTCTGTGTTGCTCTCTTGCCTGCCTGGGCAGAGTTGGGATGTGACATGCCAGTAGACTCTCTCAGGAATAAGCCTCTGTTTTCACTTCAGCGCATTTTGTCTGGTGAATCTTGGTGTGAGGTAGATCTGACCCTTATTCCACAGATCGTTCCTTTCAGTATTTTCTTGGCTCCTTCCAGCTGGCTAGCTCTGCCATGGATCCATCCCATTTCTGCTGGTGAATCAGCCAATTCAGATGATTTGCTCAAGTTATTCACTCAGGACCATGGCTGGCTGAACAATTTCTTGGAAGCATCCCCTGTCTTGAAAACAAAGTTGAGAACATTTCAGATCTGTCTGCAAAGACTTTTTAGTTACTAAGAGTGGCTGAGCAGAATATACTGAGCTGCTAAGCCCAACTGCCTCTCATGAAATCAAGTCAATTTCAATCTATGTGGCATCAAAGGACCACGGAGCATTGGGAATCTGGCTGGTAGGTGGACAGTTCCATGGCCTTGACTGTTCATGTGATGCATGTCACCACCTTGCTGCTGTCTTGGGTTGGCAGTGTCTGCTCTACCGCTTCCATTTCTGGCAGGAGTAGTGAAAAGTCCCTCTCTTGGCAGTCTACTTGATGCTGCTGTTCCGAATACCCAAATGACGTATTGTGAACAGAAATTTACTTCTCAAAATCCTGAAGGCTGAGAAATCCAAGAGTCTAGAGTCTGCTGAGGGTCTCCCTCCCTGCACCATTAGATGGCAGGAAACAGGACAAAGAACAGAAGGGGCCTCACTTGCCCCCTCACAATGGCATGGATCTTCTTTTCTCAAGGGTCTCTGATCTTCATGATGTCCGATGACAATTGTACTTTAATGGTAATTGTCGGACGACAAACATTCGAGCCACAGCTCTCCCTCTGAGAACACATAAGTTCAGAATGAGCTCCTTTCTCATGCTGCATCCCAGACCTGAGCTCTCCTGGGGTGACTTTGTTACTCCATCCTCACATATGTGGGGATGTTTGAAGAGCTCCAATTCACCTTTCTCAGCCTTGAGTGTCCTGTTTCCTGCAAAGTGCTGACCGGCTCACTAGCTTGTGACATGGACAAAGACGGTATGGCTCTGAGTCTCCATCTCTTTGTTTGCAGTAACTAGACTTCACAATAACAATGTGCTCCAAATCACGGTTCCTCAAAAGAGGGGAATTTCATGCTCATTTGTGGTCTCAAGCCTGGCCTGGAGACCTGCACTTCCCAGCTACACCCTGGCTTAGGGAGACTGGAGAAAGTGTATGTTAACTTGAGGGAGGGCAAAAGTTCACACAAGTTATATTCACAATTCAATAACCCCGGGGGTTTCCATAACCATATCAAGAAGAGTAGAGAATGGTGATTCTCAGTGTCCTAGGAGAATCAGCCCTGAATGATACTTTGCCCTTCTTAAAGGAGTGTGGTGATGCTGGGACACCAGCCACATGGAAGATAGCATCAGGATCCTTCTTTTCAAGAGCTGGGACAAAGATAGGGTACATAGAGTAGTTATATCTCTGTTCATTTTATTCAAAAGCACCTCGTGCTGCCAATACTATTTTCCACCCATCCCTTGCTCTACTTAGTCACATCAGTTGGTGGAAATTTTCTGTCAAGTAATTCAGAAAGGTGTTGTGTTCACTGATCTTTATTCCTTTCAGATCTGGAGCCTGAACCCGATGCCATTCAGTGGTACAGGGGTGAAGTATGCTCAGATGCCCCATGTCAAAGGGGCCACTCGGCTTCTCAGTTGCAATGTCTTTCTCTGGTGGCAAGCATTTGCTAAATGTATATTGCCAATAGCTCCCCTAGAGAGAAGCTATCATGTTCTTAGGCTTAGCCAAAATGAGCAGCTGGCAGCTTATTCACAGAATGGGGTCTCCCCACATCACACCTATCCCTTTCCCCAGTACTCTGGCCCAGTATGGATTCCCTTTTAAATGAATGGCATATCTGTTGGTTCTTGGTGATCTCATTTCTTATGCTAACTTCAGCTTTGCTTCTTATAGTACTAGAAGCTCAAAATGCTTGCTCGGTCTCCTTCTGCATCAACCATAGCCTTCTCCCCCGAGTCCTTCCCCATTCCACCTTGCATGTCGTTTTTTAAAAATGAGTAACAGTAAAAATGAGTCTCTTTTGTGGCAAATACCAATTTTCTATAACATAATAGAATAAATCTTAAACTAAGAAGGAAGTGGTGAGCTGGATTCATTGCAGTATGATAAACAAATGAACAGCTGTCTGTCTGGATTCTAGAAAGCCGAGGGCAGGGTTTGCCACACAGGAAGTTTACTGGGGAGTACCCTGACAACTAACAGTTGAGGTGGATGGGACTGGAGAGGGGGAAACAGTGGCTTTGATGCAGCCCCATGACAGACATAGCCCACCTCACAGCAGCTTAAGATTTAGACTAGCACTCATACAGGTTCTTGGAACTGACCCCAGGTCCTCTGCAAGGGTACCCTAGCTGGGCCGAGATGTCCAGGCCCGATTCCTTTTGATTGTCCCTCACTGGCTGTAGCTGTTCCTGGAGGCTCTGTGGGTGTCTCTCACAGAGACATGCCTCAAAGAAGCCACTGCCACGGAACTGTCCGCTTCTAGCCCTTCCTGTGTTGTCAAGCCCTCGTTCCAGGGGTGCTCACATACCCAACAGCACCCCATTGGGTACCACGACAGAGAAAGTAGGAGATTGTTGACCAATCTGCCTCTGCTCTAGTCAATAAACCTAGTGTAAAGAAAGTAGTTTATCTTCTCTAGGTTGTGCCCTCAGCACCCCACGTGTGTCCGTGACAGTACAGTGGTTTAAAGTTTTGCTGTATTTTCTCCTATTTCCAACTCTGAAATGATTTAACATGGCCTTGTTTACTTCTGCCTTTGTGGTCCTTGGTCTGGTCATTAGGGACCCTTCACTATCTTCTTGCAGCTGTGACAATCAGGGCTCTCTGCATTTCCATTTCCTGTGCAACCAAACATGGGTTTGTTTAATAAGAGCTTGGCTGTTCTCTGTGACATGCTGCTCAGAGCATAACACCCCTTCCCTCTTTGAAGAAGCTTCACAGGGAGAGAGCTCCCCCTTTCTGCTTTCATCCCACAGATCATTTCCATACAGCCCACTCAAGATTGCCTGGCAGCACAGGGGACGGATGGGAATAACACAGAGACTTGTAACCACAGCGGCCCTGACTGCAGCCTCCTCCCCGTGTGCACTGGGAGCTGAGCAGCGTACAAGTGGCTGAACTGACTCACTTGAATTTCATCACTCTTCCTTTCCTCTGCCTTCCCTCTGGGACTGGTGATAATGAGTGGCAAAAATGACCAGGGACCACCAAGGAGACAGATTGGAAAGGGTGAGGTAATCTACAGTTGAAATAGTTAAAAACTGGCCTTGACTCTGTCACCTCATACAGCCTTGGCTCATCCATCCCTGGTTACTGAGCAGAGCAGCCACACAAGCAGATGGCTTTCCTGCAGCCTCCAGACAGATCCTTTGCAAATTCTTTCTTGCTTTGCTTCTGTAAAGATATCTCATTGAAGCTTTCACTGTGGCCATCTCAATTGAGACTCGGGTGTTGCTGATATCCCTGTAAAGATAACATGAATGTTCTAAGACTGGGAGACAAGATAGGATAATGGGTGAGCATGATCAACATATGTTGTATGTTTGCGTGAAACTCACTATTGTGTATAATTAATATAGGCTAGTGAAGCATTTGAAATATTGTAAATAGTGATGGGACCAATGTCCTCGCTAGCTTCAGCTGTATACTCAGCATAGCCTAGAGGCATCTGAGAGTGTCTCGGTGGGGAAATTGCCTAGATCAGATTGGGTCGTGTCTGTCTCTTTTAGTGTTTGCTTGATGGTTGCTGTAGGAGGGTCGAGTCCAGTGTGGGCAGTGCCATTCCTAGCAGGTGTTTCTGGACCTTATATAAGAAAGCTAGCTGAGCATGAGCTTGAGAACAAGCCAGAGAGTGCCAGAAGACAGCATTCCTCCATGGCTCTTGCTTCCTGATTCCTGCCTGAAGCTCCTGCCCTGACTCCTCTCAGTGATGGACTGTGACTCGGTAGTGTAAGCAAACAAACCCTTTCCTCCTCTGAAGTGTCTCGGTCACAGTGTTTGTCACAACAACAGGACAAAACCAGAACAGTGGGCGCTCAAAACTAAGCCCATGTCCTCCAACCACCACAACATTTGCCCTTTTCTGGCCAGCAAAGAATGATCCCCTGAAGAAGGGACCGGGCACACATTTTAAATAGAAGACCACAGGAAGAATAAAGGTGCTCCTTTGTGCTGGGGGAAAGCTTAACCTGGGAAAGAATGACATGCCAGCACCAGCAGAGGGCAATGGCTGTCCCTAGCTCATCCCCATGATCACTGGAGCACCCTTTCCAGCCCCTGGGCAGCTCCGGCAATTGAACTGCAAGTGTGGTGTCTGCTCCTACTTTAGTGCTAGTCTGTTGTGAACTGACTCTTCTACTTGGCAAGTGTCAGCTCTCCATGTGACCAGAGCCTCAGTTTTCCCATCACAGACAAATGCCAGGTATTTCAGTTTGCAGGAAAATGCTGGGCCTAGTGGGGCCAGCATCCAAACATGTGAACACTGTGTATACAGTCACTCCATCTGCCCAGGGTCCATGATGATGTCCTGCCCTCCAAACACACTGAAAGAGGAAGAGATCCCTTTGCAGGCCCATCTCTCCTTGCCTTTCACTCCCTGTGAGTATGTTGCCTTCACATTTCAAATGTGTACTTCTGAAATTTGTGGGCAAGGCCTGTGCCACAGGATTGGAAACAGTGCTTTGGATACTGGAATCAATCCTGACTGATTACAGAGTTAAGCTCTCTGTTTCTATTTTGAATCTAAGTTTGTGAGGAACAGCTCTCAATAAGTGGCTTCATGCTCTTCTCTTCCTCACTTGTTTCCCTATGGACTGCACACAGCTCAGAGGAGGCAAAGCCCGCCCTGGGTAGTGTCAAGATCAGCTCTTCCCATGAGCATTTTAGGTTCATGAGATGTTCTGCCCCATTTTCATCTACTAAATCCTTCATTGAACAGCTTGTCCTGAGCATGAGCTGTGCCATCAGCCCCTGGCAGTCCTGGGGATGCCGACAGCTGTGGTATTCAGATGCTCTGCTATCTGGACCATGCATGGAGGTCTTGCTCAACTCTGTCCAAACTTCCCATCTGTGACACTAAGAATTGTTGAACTCAAGACAGTGAAAGGGAAAGAGGTGCTCTGTGAGCTGTGCTCCTCAGCCCGTTGTTCGTAAGTGAAGAAGTCTGGGACACCATGCCAGATGTGTTCTCCCGGTCCTCACAAGCTGTAACTCAGGGTAAGAATAAGATAGCTGGACCTGGCCAAACCCATGTGTGAGCTGACTGCATATAAAGATTGTCTCTGTAATGTGGCATTGTCATTCTGCATCTTCATGTTGACTCAACTTCTGTGAGCCACCAACAGATGAGGCAAAGGAAAAGCAAAGGAAACCACTGGAGAGGCAGAGGCCAGCAGAAGGGAGATGGCCTTTCCAGAACAAGACACTAAATCCCAACTGGCCAGATATGAGCCTTTGTGAGGCTCCTGTTGCCTCCATTTCCCGGTGCACTGGGCTCTCTGTTTTCATTTTGCACACAATTGCATGGGAAATGGCTCTCAATAGTAGCTCTCTATCTGTCCCTTCCTCCATCATTTTTGTGCAACTGTACCACAGCAGTGAGACGTAGAACAAGGTGTCAGTACTGATGGTCTGCTTTCAGAGTTTGTGCAAGCATTCAGAGGAGACAGGATGGGTTTTACTGCTGTGCCTTGCTTCCCTCTCCTGGGCTCTCAGCTTCCCCTGAAGAGGTTCCTGCCACCATTCCCTGCTCTCTCCCTGCTGGTCAGTTTACAGTAGAGTCCCTAGGAAAATGCAGAAGAGCTCTTTTGTTAGGTGTGAGCAAGGAGGCAGGGAAGGTCTTCACTGCTTCAGGAAGACAATTAAAGGACTTGGAAAGTTTGCTTTGGTGTGTTGTTGACAAAGCCAAGTCCCCGGGTGGCTGTTAATTTTTCTGGGTGCTTCCCAGAGGAGACTTGTACCAACTCAGGGCCATGTGTTTCCCAGTACAGCTTTGATGCACTGCACAGGACACAGAAGATAGCAATCTCAGATCAAATTTCCTTTTTTGATTTGAGGGGTTCTTTCTAGTGAATGATTACTTTTGGTGGAAAATAGTATCTATATTTACCTGAGAAAATAGAGATGCAGCATGGAGAGGACCCATACCACTGACCTAAAAAAATGACTGCTTCCTGGGCTCACTGCAATCATAAGTAAGCAGGGGTGGCCTGTCTCTGACTCTCCTGTCAGAACTGAAGGCCCACTGACAGCACTGTGAATGCCCTGCCCAGGGTTGTTAGTCAGAGGGTTTACACTCTGTATTGTCTTTAAGGGCATCAGTTTATTTGAAAGTATAAATCACAAGATGGAACCTATAAGATCAACTTTGACCTCCCATGATCCTCCATGCAATCATGGAGAAGGTGGGGTTTTAAAATGCACTTGCAGGTGCTTAGCAAAATGAAAACCTGAATCTGAAATCAAAGGGATATTACATGGATGTTGGTGATGTTTTTATGCCAGTTGATTCTGCAGGCAGATTGGAGGCTTTCAGTTCAATGTGATGAGCGGTGGCTCTGGAAAGGACAGCTGTCCAGCCAAATGGTCTGCTTTGAGTATGAAATGATCCTGGACTTTGCTGGCTTTCCTTTTTATACACCATTCATGTAATCGGCCTCCATGCCAGGCCTTCACTCACTTCCCTGCCTCTGCCCAATATTTGAATCCCTGATTAGGAAGAACAGGTGGTGGATGGATAAGCTGAGAAATGTGACTTCCCTATTCATCCCTGATTGAGGTCAGGAACAGGCTTCAGTTTCTGTATCATTGGATGCGTCAGAGGGAATCACGTGAGGTCACAGCTCTGGATAAGGCTCACAGAAAGGAAATGACCAAAGCACAAATAGGAGAGTACTCCATGCTTTTCCAGGGTAGCGAAGACTCTGTTTAGTGGGAAATGGGACTTCATATCAGATGCATGGTGGCAGTGAGGCCTGAATTGATAAATTGTTATTTATTGCACTTGTAGCATAGGATCACCAAGACATGATGTTAAATTCCCACTGATTTTCTATAGCCTTTGCTTCCTTTGACATTTGTCTGTTTGCAGGATGAGTCTGAGAGTTGGAGAGAAACATAGGCTCTGTTTCTAAGATCACATCGGAAACAAAAACAATTCAACAAAGGCACATAATTCAGATTCATTGTCCACAGACTAGATCCAGGTTCTGTTCAGGTGTCTTATCTAAATAATCTCACTTTATCCTTAAAGAACTCGGAAGCAGAGAGGGCCTCTGTGGCTGTCTGCTCTCACACAGGGGGATCAGCACAATCACAGTTAAGGGACTGGTGTTTCCACAGCCTGACTCCAAATCTCGTCGTCCAAGCCTGCACAAGGTGCATGTCTCCACATCACCCATTGTTCTAGACATCAGGGATTCATGAGCAAACAGTATTTCAATTTGTTATTCAAGTTTGACCTTCAGATTGCATGAATATCTTTCATCTATGTGTCAGGTTTTCTGGACTGCTCAGAGGTTACCATAACAACCCAGAATATTATTGACTGTGATGGTCAGCAAATAGAATTAAGTAATTTGTTTTCTAATGACAGTGGAATTGCTGATGTCCTTCAGCAGGGAGCAATGACAGCACTTGTGAATAAGGACTCTCTTACACTTTGTTAAGGAGCATACACTTATTAGTTGTTGACAGTAAACAAGTACCAGTCATGCATGTGATAAGGAACAAGTATATTAAGATATTTAATTGGTAAGATGGTCATGTGTATTATTATCTACATAATAAAATATCTGAAAGGCACTTGTCATCATTCACATGTGTGGGTAGCTTGGTTCTGGTCTCATTGGCTCACTCAGATGGGTCAGATAAAGATTAGGTAACTGCATCTGATGACCCAGGCTGGACTATCTCATATGTATGAAGCCGAGAGAGCTCAGGCTTGAATATCTCACATGGAAGATTTGGCTTCCACATCATGTGGCCTTCCATCATCCAGCAGGCTCCATGTAGTGTGCTAATGTGTGTCTTGTCAGGGTCCTCAGGAGAAAAGCAAGAATATAGAAGCCCTTGCAGAGGGACTCAGAAATCATACCTATAACCCCATCACTTCTGCCTGCTGCTGTAGCTTAAGCAAGTCTTTAGCCAGGGAGATTCAAGATTCTATCCCTAGGTAAGAAGAGACCTAAGGTCACATTGCAAAGGGGAGTGGCTATTATAGTATGAAGAATAAGCATTAGAAATAAGTATTTCTAAAGACATTTTATGGGTGGAAATGCTGAGGTTAAATAGATCACCCTAAAAATCATGAAATGATTAACTAGCAAAGCACTCTAACTCACTAAAAATTAGCAGGCAGTTGGATAACAAAGTTAGACACTAAACCATGTCTAACTCCAAGGCTCTTTTTCACTTTAAAATTTTTTGTCAACTGATTAGTTGGTTGAATAATGAATAATGCTGAGTGCTAGGCAAGCTCTCTGAGCTATATCCACAGCTCTATTTTTACTTTTCAATTTGAGACAATCTCTCTAAGTTATCCAGGCTGGCTTTGTCCTCATTCTGTAGCCTGGGGTGACCTTAAACTTGTGACCTTCCTGCCTCAGCATCCCTGAATAATTGAGATTACAGTACTGAATTCATATATCCATCAGGCCCAGCCAGTGCGTTGTGGTCATTGTTTTATTTTGTTTGGATGGGGTCTTATGTAGCTCAGGTGCCTTCAAACTCAAAATGTCAGCAATGATGACCTTGAACTTCTCTCATGCCCAAGTGTTAGGATTGTAAATGCTCAATGAAAGTGGTGACCAAAGATGAGGAAATAACAAATTATACAATTCAAGCAGCAATAGCGCTTTTGTTCTCATTATTAGAGGCATGGATTGTGTTAATCAAGGGACTTTGCTTTAATTAAACAAAAATCCAGCCCTGAGCGATAGCTGCAGGTTATTGTTTTCTCATCTCTGCTTGGGTAGGCCTTAGCTGGGCAGGTATTTCTCATGGTAGTACTGCACAGATTGGTACTGATGAAGTGTGCAACTGGAATCCCCCATGCAAGCCCTTTACCTCACACTCCCCCAGAGCATGTTGGTGAAGTAAGGAGCATCACTAGCAGTAGTGAGGGAGTGTTGATGCCATTCAGTTCATTCCGAATTCAGAGTGTAGTACTATGTGAACACAATACTGTGTGGGGAAAATCTGGGTTATAAGTTACTATGGTGTTGATTCTCAGAAACTCTAATGGACTGATGCCCACTGTTATTCTCCAAACCAGCAGGATGACTTTAAGATATTCATTTGATGGAACTCGTAGACACCTGGAATCCTATAGAACCCTTTGAAAATGCATAGTTGTTCTGATCTCCATCCAGATGTCCAGATATATCAGCGCATAATGCACTGCTCCACTGGTGCCTGTAAGAATCAAATAGGGAATATACTCCTTATGGAGTAGGGTCTGAGACAGGAACATTGACTTGCCCTGGGGCCTCAGCTGGAATGGGAACTGAGAGAGGAACCTGGATTTGTATAGATTCGGGCCTGTGCCATCTCCTGTGTACTTTTCAGAAAGTTTGAACTGTCCAGGGTGGCTAACTGGTAAGGATAACTATGTCTCCTATGCACGTTTATCCTCTGTAGGTCCTAAATGAGAATAGGTTAGTAGTCAGGGCTGACAGGCCAGTCCTTTTTTTTATTGTCTGGATTCTAATCATGCTCATGACAAATGTTTTCAACATAAGCTAGCTGCCAGAGCCTTCTCCTGGAGGTGTAAGTGGTAACAATTGTTAGTGTTTATTCATCCTTGGAAAGCTCTTGCCAGTGTGTGTGTGTGTGTGCGTGTGTGCGTGTGTGTGTGTGTGTGTGTGTGTGTGTGTGTACAGGTGTGCATGTATGTGGGGACCTGAGGTCAACACTGGATGATTTCCTTCTAATCTCTCCTCACCTATGGCTTTCCGATGCAGCTAGACTGGGTAGCCAACAAGCATCAGGGACCCTTACCTCCGCCTAGTGCTGGGATGACAACCATGCACTTCACACTTGATTTTTCACTGGGGTTCTGGGCAGGAAGTTCTGTTCCTCATGCTTGCACAGCAAACACTTCACCTACTGAGTCCTCATCTCAATGCCAACAGGTTTCTTAAAATACAGTTTTGATAAGAGAAATAGCACTCCAGCCTCCTGATCTCCTCTTACACAGGAAGTGAATAGACTGGGGAGGTGTCCCCATCAGACTCCACAGCTACAATTGGCTAGACATAAAAGAAGTGACCCAGCCTCTTCAAGAGACCTCTTCCCCAGGGGCTAGCCCAGCTCTGCAGGGTGCATTTTCTATGCTATCAGCACAGATGCTCTACAAACTGGACAAGTGTGACAAATCTCCCAATCTAAAGCCACCATCCATTGTGTTATTCAGTGGCTTTCCAATGATACGGATCATGAATAGAATGTTTCCATCTGATATCAGTTCAATAGCAAAATATGAGAGACAATACAAATATCTAACCAAAAGTTAATGTATTCATTATATATATCAATATTGTATAAAGCCCCCCTTTGCTGGGGTTAACAAGTTATGGCCATCTAGGACTTTGAAAAATACAGATACACAAACTTGATTAGCTGGCAATTATAAAAAAAAATTACATGCCTGAAAGAATGAATTTGACTTGTTGAACAGAACAATTCCTAATATGTTTTACATAAAAGAAAATCTGTTTTACAATATGACTTGTGAAATTTTATGTTAACAATTCATACACGTTTGTCTCTGCTGATGCTTAGAAAGCCCGTGAGAAAATCCACTGTGGTCTGCTTGAGTCCTGGCCTGGGATAAACATAGAACTGCAGAACTCTCTGGGATGTTGTCTCCTGGACTGCTCGTCTGGACCAGTTGTCCCATGCTAGCATCATTTCTAGTCAAATGTGAGGTCAACTTTGTAAAATCTTCTCTGTGGAGAAATGTTTGCTCTGCCTCATTTTCTGTCCCACCTTGCTTTCATTCTAATCTCTGATGTCCACCATCCTTGTTAGTAATGTAGCTTTTCATGGTATAGAAAGTCTCTGACAGACTTTGATTTCTTCTCAATGCTTAACCAAAAGAGTTTTGTGTGTCATGATTTCAATATTCTTTCCCAGGATTTTGTGAAGATCCTGGTATTTGAACATATTCATATCTTCTAATGACTGATCATCCTTCTATATACTGGAAAACAAATATTTTCCACTCTGACACTTTTACTTTCTTCATTTGGAAGCCTGGAAACTCAGAACTAAAACATGTACTCAATTATAGCAGAAGTTCTTCACCCATGAGGAGAGCAGTTCAATAGAAGTAACTTCAACTTCCATTCTCCTTCATTGTTTTATTAGGTCCCCAAGGCTTATGCAAAAAGTTGTCACACATTTGACACCTAAACTAACATGCATCTATCCTTTTATGGTGGTTTCAGAGGAAGAAGACTGACATTGGCTTCAGTAGGCAAAGGTCAACTTGCTTCTCAGGTATGATGATATGTGTTTGTAATCCCAGCTTTCAGGAGGCTAACGTTGGGGATAGCAAGCTTGAGGACAGCCTGGAAACATAGTGAAAACCAGTGTCCAGAACAAGAACAAGAAAACCATCCTTAAGCAAGATTAAAAACTCTATGTACAGTCAAAATGCATGTCCTGACCTCTGTGTAACCTGTGCATGTAAGAGTTCTGGTGCTGTTTTTATCTTGTCGGCCTGTAAACCTGTACAAAACACCATCAAGCATTTTGAAAGCTCATTTACTTAAGTGAAAGTTGTTTAGTTCAAAATAAGCATGTCAAAATAATTTTATTAATTTAACACTTTGATCATTGGTTTCAAAGGCCACCAAGAGCATATTAAGGTAAGAATTTCTTTCTTGAGAAGCCCACGCTCAGCCCAGAATGGGTACTACGGTGCTACTCTCCATGTCTTACATATCTCTTCCCTCCAATCTCTTAATGTTTATATTTAAATCTATATAAAACATTTTCTTAATAAACTTCAAGTGTGTTTCCAAAAAAGACATCAACTTGCTAGACAGCCACACCCTTGCCAGAGACTGCAAGGGAGAATCCATTCTTTGTGTTTCCAGCTTCTAGTGGTGACTGGATTTCTGGCCTCATCACTTTAATCTCTAGCTCAGTAGTCAAAGAATCTTTTTTCTCTGTTGACTCTCCCTTTGTTTCCTTCCTGCAGGGCTATCCGAATGTTTCACATCAATCCTCCATATAAAATATACACATTATTTCCCGGCAACCTCAGAACGGCTCTACTCAGATAATCAACTCAAAGTTCAGTATCTCATCTAAATAGTATCAGCTCAAAAGTCCCAAACCTCATCATAAATCGTCTCAGGTCAGACATGAGACAACTCTGAGAAAGAGCAGTTCTGAGGTTCTGGTTTCCATTTCTAAAATCAAGCATCTGGTGCCTTGCACACAGTAGGTGTCCACATACTGTTAGCTTCCAGGTATCCCCTCCTCCCTTTACTCATTGCATTCTGAATTTGTTTTACCGTTTTATTTTTCTGCTACTGATTAATTTTTCACTATGGGCCACTCAGATCTTCTTTATAGGCACAGCCCCCTGGGTCCCGTGTTGTAGACTTTGAAGAATATTTTTTTTACCTCCTTCTTATGATGTCATTGTTAAGTTCCTCCCCCCGGGCACCACCTTCCTTTCATCTCACTCTTCCGCATATGTGCCGAGGTCAAAAAGTCACTGTGATTCATTCCCTTACCTGCTTATTAATGGTAGCTGTCATTCATGTGTAGCTGCAGGGGAAGTGGCCTGACTTCTTATGCCCTTTCTGTTATGGCTGGAAGAATCTAACTTCAGCTTTAAGGTTATGTATCCAAGGGGCATTCTAAGTAGCATGAGACACAGCCTCCATTCTTTGCTCAACTCAAATCTACCCCCTGCCTATTTGGTGAGGATGTACCTACCATCCGCTTTCTTCCTCTTCAAGTCGGCCAGATGCCTAACATTTATAAGTTTGATGGCAGGTTACAATCACTATGGACAGTTTATCACAGGACTGAAGCTGCTCTGTGTTTGGCTCCTGCTATTTCAATACTTACCACATCACATGGTGTGGGAGCTACTAATATCCCAAGTTCAGATAAGAAAAGCCAGATGATTGAGAGAAAGTGACCAACCCATAATAGCTGTGCTCACCAAGTAAAACTATGTCCATCCCTCATGTGACAAACAGAGCAATGTGCACAAGTCCTGGGATTATACAGCACAATCACAAAGAACCTCTGCTTACTTCTCCCTGGGTTTCCATTTGGAAACTCAAAGGAACTGACGTCTGACTCTAGGATTGCTGAGACTTGCCCGCAGCACTGAGAGGACCTCGTCTTTTCTTGGCGTTCTTTTCTATATGTCTTAGCAGCTCCCCTAATCCAGATTTTCATCTGAAAAAAAAATCTTTCAGAGAAATTGAAAAAAGAATTGTTACAATGACCTTTGTCTGTCCTGGCATGCCCTGGCCTGTTGTGACAGCCTCTGCTCCCTGGGCCTTTCTACTCACGAACAAGTGCAGTTTGGTTGGCTGAACAGTTGTCTGGAGGACTCATTCCCAGTACTTCTGCATGGATCCTGAGGGGAAGGACCATCTCTGTCCTACACACATTATCACGAAGCCCAGGAAATCTCAAGTTGGTGCAATAGCATCTAAAACTCAATCTGCGATTAGGCTTCCCCAGCTCTTCAAGTAACATCTGCTTTTCAGGCCCCACTCCCTTTTAAAGTTGGAAGTCCTTTTTTTCCCGACGTCTTTGTGAAGTAGCTTTCCCTCCTGGAAGTTGTGCGTCCTGTCTTCCTGTTGTTGCCGTGGTTTCCTTTTATGTTGTCCTGTTAGTTTTCCTTCTGTATCCGTTCACTCTGGAGTTCCTCCAGTTCTGTATTAGTGTAATTCTTTCATCTCAACTGGATTCTGGTGGGAGTTTGTCCTGACATGAGTGAGGTGCAAACCATTTCCTTTATGTAGAAGAAAATCACTGAAATTATTCAATAAAATTATGTGTTATTTTTTGTCACAACTTTTGAAATCTAAGACAGAGAATCCTCTTTACTGACTAAAACTTCTAGAAACATCTTTCCCTTGAACATCCTGGAAGCTCTGACAGCACTGAGGATGCTGTTGATGTTTTTGCTTTATCCTTGCTGTATTGGGTTGGTATTAAAGCATCTGAAGTGTGGGAGCACGTGACGTGTTAGATTCCTGGACATGGCTCCTTGTGGAGCTGGGATTTGACCTTGGTTTGGGATCTCAATATCACGCTTCCCCTCCCAAGTCAGTGACTATTATCAATTTAATATAAAATAGATAGGGGGCAGGGTTAAGAAGGATAAGGCATTTTTAAAAAGGTAATAGACACTCATCAACACAGAGCTACATCTGAATCCAGCATCAGTTAGGTCTTTGTAAAGCGACCTTCAAGCAATCTGCACTCTGGTAAGACAGTGAAAGCTTAATTTATGGAGATTATATTTTAAAAGTTTCCAAAGCTCTCGCTACCGTAGATATGTAAGCACATGCTGAGAAATAATAATAGGGAAGCAGAAAGAAGCCAAGGTGGATGGTTCCCACTTAATCTCATAAACTTACTTCATGCTGTATAATAATTATGGATATTAGTCAAGACATGGAAATATCTTTACCCTGTGCTCTGAACCCACAGCAGGAAAAAATTCTTGGCGGAAAAAAAAGAGTCTTGGACTCTTATTTATTTTTCTAGTGAATTCATGGACAAGAACAACTTTGAAACCCTTCTGGGCAGTGTGACCATCAGAGCTTGCAGGGAGGAGGCAAGAAGTTCAGAAGAGTCGGGTTTTGCCTACTATCTCAAGGGTTCACTTAGGACACACAAGATGTGTCCTAGTTAGGGTGTTATGTGATATGATGAAACCATGACCAAAAGCAAATTGGGGAGGAAAGGGTTTATTTGGCTTATACTTCCACATCTTAGTCCATTGTTGAAGGAAATCAAGACAGGAACTCAAACAGGGCAAGAACCTAGAGGCAGGAGTTGGTGCAGAGGCCATGGTGGGGTGCTGCTTACTGGCTTGCTCAGTCTACTTTTTATAGAACTCAGGACCACAATGGGCTAGGCCCTCCTTCATCAATCACTAGTTAAGAAAGTGCCCTACAACTGGATCTTATGTAATCATTTCCTCAACTGAGACTCCTTTCTCTCTGATGACTCTAGCTTGTGTGAAGTTGACATAAAACCAACCAGCACAAGATATATTCTGTGAGGAAGGTTGTAGGCAGGGAAAAGCTGTACTACAGCTGACTGGAATAAGAACAGCTGAGTCTCACGCCATTGTGATGTCAGAGTGGACTGTGAGGGCCTCACAAGAGAAGTTGAGAGCATGTAGTCTCAATTTTACCAGACTCACTCAGAAGATTCAGAGAGCTGGTTTGGCATTAAAACTCAGCACTTACATTTACAGGTTCTCAGTATTGGAAATGAGAAGGCAAAGAGAGGTACAAATCAAGTTCACAGTGGATGGCAACTAGCCTGGGGAGTCCAGAATCTGTCCCAAAGAGATCGGAGGTTGGAGTTCTGTCTTGGGGGACATCTGGGGTCCAGGTTCTGTCCTGAAGACATAAAGAGTCCAGATTCTTACCTGGGAACACCCGGGATACCAGGTTTTATCTGGGGGCCATCAAGGGTCTATCTTCTGTCCTAGGGGACATCTAAGATCCAGATTCTGTCTTGGGGGGATCTAGGTTCCTAGTTCTTTCCTTCATGACTTCTGGAATCCAGGGTTCTGGCCTGAGTGGGTTGGAGATCTGAGTTCTGTGCTGAGATGTCTGTAATCCAAGCTCTGTTGGGGCACGTCTGTTATTGTGAGTTCTGTTCTGACAGTATTCTTCCCTCCTCTCTACCACCATCATTATTATGACACATAGCAGTTTATATTGAGACAAACTGCATCTAGGCTAGCATTGCCCATTTTAGTGGAATTAGATGAACAGGAAATGGAGGAGCATGACTGAGCATTAGTACAGCATGCTGTGGTGTCGTGTTCCACCAAGGCTGAAACACTAGACTCCAAGTTCTACTTCTGACACTGAGCAGGTGCCCCACAAACAAGCTATAACCTATGCAAGTCTCCGTTTGATCATCACACCAGGGGCACAGCTGCAACTACAGAGTTGTGAGGACCTTTGTCCATCCCTGAGAAAACGTCATTCCACTTTTTCCCCGGCATTCCCTTAATCTCCATTCCTTTGCTTGTTCTCATGCTCTGAATGAGAACACCATTCAGCCCCGTAGTTTTGTGATCAGCATAAGGTAGTAGATAATCTTACCATCATTTTAAGGGACAAACTTACTTTAAACCAAAGTACAAATTTATTCTAGAAGATTAATTATAACATTGAATCTTATGTTCAACTTTTCCCTATAATCTTTTGTTTCAGGATAAAAGAGAAAAGGGTAATGGTTTTCTCCTCTCTGTCCTGTTCACTCCACTCCCATGTCAGGTGAGATATCAGCTGCCCTTGGAAGTAAAAATAGATGGAAGATTCATGGCCACTTGCCCTGATGATTCTTTCCTGAGACTCTTTGTGACACAGTCCCATTCTATGGTTCCATGACTCTGGGACCATATGAATTCCAGGTGTCCATACATCTAAACCTAAGCATGGACATTCCTAGGTTAGGATTCAGGATTCTCCTTTATTTTCTTGTTGCTGGGGCACTTTCACCCTGGAAACTATATAGTTCTGTTTTACAGGACATCTTTGTCTTTGGTGACCATATCTGACCCATAGTATCCAGTTTAACATCTCTGTTTACACATTAAGGATCAGGACCATTCAACCTCCAAATATCACCAAGACCACCTCCAAACGACATATTGACCTGACTCTGATTCTAGATCATACTCCTCCACCAACTGCCAACCCCCAAGGTCATGGAGTAAACTACCCTTGGAGAAGATGATGACTGAGGTGCCTTTGGACCCTTTTCCTCCTTCAAGTAGGTTAGAAGACGTTAGACTGCCATGGCATGTGCCAGTCAAGCATCATATGGTAACTTTAACCCCTCACTCGGGAATTCTAGATCCATTTTCCCAGAACCCTGGTCAGAATTTCAGTTTCCACACTGCTAGATGGGTGCATCTCTAAGCAAATGCCTGGCATGTAATAAATGTCAAATGGTAGCTGTGTATGACGAAATGAGAACAGATCCAAATTCATTTCAATAAATTTTTACTAACATGACTAATGTGACAATGGTAAGACACAGAATGCTCTCTGGGATCATGTAGTCTAGTAATTGCAATAGGTAAGTAGTTATTAGGATAGAAAGTGATGAAAAGTGGCAGTTGGGATACTACAGAAGCAGAGATTGGGGTCTCAGGGAGCGTTGGGGCTCTTCGTGGAATGATTAAAACCAGCTGGCATTATGGAGAGGCTCCAGGCTGGTTGCTGCAGGGTGTGGCTCACATTTTTATCTTTGCATATTATTCATTGATGTTTCAATCTGTCATCCTGAAATGTGATCTGCCCTAGTTCCCTGGGCTGCCACTGTCGAGCCCTTGCATGAGGAGAACAACCTGCTAAATAACCACATTGGGTTAGTTTTCTAGCTACTCCATGTTACCTTTGTACTATTATTGTTTAAATGTTTATAGCAGTTTTATGCCGTGAGAATTTCAAACCATACAGAAGTAGATAATATGCAGTCTTTTCTTCTGGCAGGCTCTCCATCCCACTGTCTGCTAAGAGTTAGCCATCACTAACTTTTCCATTTGGAAATTGCCTGAGCCTATGGAAGCAGAGTGAACGCATGTTTTCATTTGGATGTCTCCTCTTTTAAAAACATTGTACATACATGTTATTCTACTGTAAGAACCTCCTTTACCAAGGTATTTTTGGGGTCATCCTTTGCTATCATGGCATCTTCGAAGCTTGTCTCTAAATTTAGGATGATGATACTTGTGAAAAGAGTTCACTGCTCTCTGCACACAGAAGGGGCTAAGGATGTTTTGTTTCTCACGCTTGCTGACAATAGATGTTCTTCCTATTTTTAAAAAAGACCATAGATGCCTCAACTAAGTTTGTTTTACTGGTAGTGATATTCTATGGTTTATATGGTGTGTGATAGATGTGTGTATATTTTCTGTAAGTTAAAAAATACACAAACACAAGCCCTTTGTCTTATCATCTCCCCCTTGACTTGTGCGTGGTCTAACTTTCTGACACAGAGAAACTATTAATGTAAATAATTATGTGATATTTCCACCATTGATTTGACTTCTAGATTGTGCATTTAGAGGCTTTCCTGCTTTGTGACTTTTACCTTTTAACCAAATCCCCCTGACTGGAAGCAGTGTTGTTCAAAATGCAGTGAGTAACATCAGTTTCTTCTGTAATGGTTCGTGATGATTCTTAGGTTAGCCCCTCTCAATAGTACTGTCTATCTCTTAATCACAAGAAAGAAATAGAAAACAAGATCTGACAAGCAGTCAGCTGCCGAGGGAACTGTTTGCTAAGTAGACTTGGTTTTCTTCATTATGGAAAGGGTGTTTAATGGCTGTCACCCAACCCCAGCATTCATCTAGTAGCTCATAAGCTTATGTGGTTAGAAAATGTGAGCAAGGCTTGAGTCTTGGGATAAAATGATCCTCTTTTGGGCACAAGTCACAGCTAGACATCACATTTGGAAACATCATGGCTTTCTGGTTGTCACGGGCAAAGGGATCAGTGAACAGAGATAATGGAGTCCAGTGAATTGGGGTGTGCAGAGGAGTTTTGAGCTAGGAAAGGTGCTTTTGAACTTGGTCTGTCCCATTAGTGAGTCCAGTTCTGTATCAGAGGGACAGCCGGTGACTAGTGAGTCCAGTTCTGTACCAGAGGGACAGCTGGTGACTAGTGAGTCCATTCCTGTACCAGGACAGCCAATGACTTCTGGCTATCTCTGCCATCCGTCTGTGACCCTGGCCATTCTCACTTTGATTGTAATCTGCTACCTTCTTCTCCAGCACCACAGCTTATTTCCTCTCCAAGTTTGTGTGCAAAGTTGAATCAAAACAGACTGGGGGAGGGGTCCATGTTTCTATGCCCCTTTCAGCACTGCTCTTTGCAGGCAGTAACCAGTGAGAGAGTCTCTCTCTCGTTCTTGGAGCCTCATCTGCTCACTAGCTGTTGTCCATTTGTGCAGTAAATTAAGGCCATGCCATGCTGCCAATCTCTTTGAACTAGTTCATCAGCGTCACCAGCTTTTCCATCCTCCCTTGTGAAAATGACCTCACTTTATTGAATATTTTGGCTGTGCTGTGTGTCTCCTCGACACTATGTCAATTTACTTGTTCTTGTGATGTAGCAGAAGTTCACTTCTCACGGTTCTGGACAATAGGATATCCAAGATCGATCAAGGTCACAAAAGATTTTTATATATAGTGGAGGCTGATGTCCTAGTTCAAAGATAGTACTCTGTGTCCTCACATAGTGCAGAGACAAAAATTTCTCTGGAAATGCTTATACAGGTACTAATGATGCCCATCCGGAATCCATTCTTCCACAGACATGTTTGTGCTACCCTTTTATTGGTATTAGATTTCAACACATGATTCATCAGAGTCCATAAATATTCAGCCCATAGCAGCTCTTCACATTCTGTGTCTCTTGTCACCATATTCCAGGTTGGGGTATAAACCAAGTCACAGTAGCTAAACCATCTAGTTAGTCTCAAAAGGCTTTATTCTTTCTTCATTTTTCAAATATCACAGTTAGAAAATTAGACACTTGTTTGGAGCCAACATCTCTGGAAGAAAAAGATGCTCTGTATTAGTTTTCTTAACAAGCATTCCATGCATGGATAGACCCTTGGGGACAAGGGGTCCCCTCTTAAGATAGACTGCACTCTTATGCTGAGACCTCAGTGTGATTCAGACCCATTTCTTATGTGACCACGACTATTGAAATGGTTATTCTAGAGAAACCACTGCCAAGTCTAGAGGAGTCTGATGACAAAAAGATCCATCCTTCTCTCTCCTCAGGTGCCTATTCTCAGTTTTTCCAAGGTTCACCAAGTTAGCATGTGAAGCCAGTAAACATTTAATGAGTTGATTTTTAAGCAAAAGATAGTAACAGTTGTTGTGAGTAATAAAAAGCATAGGTAGGCTTTTCAATATCACATCAATCCATTCACTAACAGCATTTATATCTTACAGTGTGCCAGTCGCTATGTAGATGGTGGGTACACATCCAAGAAGGATGATAGTAACTGTAGCTGATAAGTACTGAGCTCTTACTGCCTATATTACCTCATACAATTCTCAGATCGACTTCATAATTAAGTGTCTTTGTAATATTGAATCAAAGACAAAGGAATGATAGATAGAGAGATGGAATAATGTTAACAAGGACTAAAGCTGGACCACATAGTGCTTATGGACTATTTACTGTTGTCCCCACACGAGACAGACACAAGTCTGTACCCTAAAGGAATTCATACTCTGAACTAAGGAACACGTTTACTCACAAATCAATCAACTTAAAAAAATCTCAGGAGTGTGGAGGCCCCGAAGAGTTTTCCACCTTTCAGTCAGTCTGTGGCTGATGGGCACACTGAGTTGATGGACGTCTCTCGGGTGATGTGGACTTCCCTCTGTTTCTACCAACAAACCCTTTTGTGGTGTCCCCATGTCCCCCTGTCATTGTCAGTCTGTACTTCTGCCCCTCTCTGTTTTGTCTGAATACCCCTCCCCTTTCCTGTCCCTCGGTTTCTCTCCCACCTAGATGATTATTAGAGATTACCAAATGCCGCTGTGTAGCTTTAGAGAACACGGGAGGGAAGGACCCTGACCACAAATGAAGCATGCTATTGACAGAGGGCTTGGTGCTTCTGGGGCTCCTTCCTTTATGTTTTCTGCTGTTTAATGGACTCAAGGAAGGCAAAGACTCACTGGTTGCCCAGTGTGCTAGGCTCCTTCCTTCTTGCTTTCTAGCACCCCAGGCATGCAGAACTCCAAAAGCACATCCACGCCACTCTGTTGTTGTTAATCTAATTTTTCCATGATTAACAACTCAATTCATTATGTTTCCAGCTCACATTAATCATCCTTTCTGTGAGTTTGGTAACATTTGGAATCATTTCCCTATGAATTTATCCATCTGGGATCTCTATCAAAGATATGCTTGCACAAAGCTGTTTGGTACTCACTGCTGAGAGTGAAGGTACTTATTTTTCCCTGAATCCTGAAAGGATAGTTCTGAAGTCAACTGTGGTTCCTTCACTATTCGAGGCCCCCCAGTTGAGCTCCATAAGGTTACCAATATGTATCAAGACCCAAAGCACAGAGATTTTGGCTACAATATAATAGCAATGTAAATCCCTAAAAACAGTGCTCTGTGGAGCCTGCGTGCACTTCTGGAGCAGATGGGAGTGGAGGGAGCCGTGGGGGCAGCAAAAAGAGAGGTGAGATGGATGAGTCAGAGCAAAGACCCTGGCAGGATTCCTGTCTTTACACCTACAAGCTATTTGACCTTACACAAGACATATAATCTCATAAGATCTATTCACTCCTCCTGTGAGCTGCTATCATAGGGTAGTTCTGAATGTTGGATTGTATTCTCTCCTCTGCTCTCTGCGGTTGAGGAAACTCTACAATATTGTTAATGCTACTCAGTTTTGCGATTCCCACACTTCTTTCCAAAACTAACAATGTCTGTGCGTATGTGGGTGTGTGTATACATAACATATATAATACATATAAGAAAGAAAAATATCTATTGGGGAATTTCCATGGCTGCTTCTAACACTAATATGCGTGTATGTATATGTGTGTTTATGCATAGAGTACACACACATTTAAACAGCATATATAAAAATATGTATATGAATAATATATATGGTGTGTATGTATGTGTGTATGTATGGGCAAGCATCGGCAAAAGGACAGGACAAATAGCCTATTGGGTATGTCCTAGAAGCCAGTATTTCTTAAGTATCTTCTTTTCTATAAAAAGCCTTACAGCAATGTGCCTTGTTTGAGCTGGGCAGAAGATACGTTGTTTAGGAAACAGACAGAGAATCCTTTGGGATGCAGTTGTGAGCATCCTCCCAGGTACAGTGTCGTCTCAGGAGCTGAGAGAGAAAGCAGTTCTTGTGGAGGCTCCACATGATGTTTGCCCCCAGCAACATCCAGCAGGGAAGGTCAGAGGCATCCGTCCACTTCTGAAGTCAGATATTTCTTTAGAGACAATATTCTACATTGAGTATCTTCTCAAAGCCCATGACAGACACTTTTGTCTATGATCATTAACGTGGAAATACAGGTATCAGTTCTTGTTGCTGCCCACATGTAGGACTGAATTGCATAATGCCTCCATTACTGTAGGAAGGGTAAAAGCTGGGATTCAATTTTATGGCCATAGAAAGGTCCAGGAGTGGAGTAAAGAGATAGGAGAAGTTTGTTCTAATTCTGCCCTGCTGAAAACAAGGTGATGGGATGTGGAAATGTTGACCTCTGCTGAGAGTCTCTTCTCAGCACTAGGGATTTCAACAGGAGATTCCCATTACACCGGAAACCTCCAGTGGCCTTGACGGAAATTACCTGCCTAACTCCTCTTCCTACCCCTGTAGAAGGTCAGACACCTGAGGGCCCTTTTTAATTGCCATGCACCTCTCCTTGCAAAGGAGCTAATTGCATCTGCTTCCCTTTCCTTTAGGTTTCAAGCAAGGACAGGAATAACGAAGGCTGTGTGCTAGCTGCATCCTTGTGAACCACCCAGGAAGGAAATCCAGAGTGTGTTCAGACAATTGCAGCACTCGGAGTAAATGAGGAATGGACTCGTGATTATGCTGAGATTCCAGAATGAATCTGGTCGACCTGTGGCTATCCCGTTCCCTCTCCATGTGTCTTCTCCTCCAAAGCTTTGTTCTGATGATACTGTGCTTTCATTCTGCCAGTATGTGTCCCAAAGGCTGCCTTTGTTCTTCCTCTGGGGGTTTAAATGTCACCTGTAGCAATGCAAATCTCAAGGAAATACCCAGAGATCTCCCTCCGGAAACAGTTTTGCTCTACCTGGACTCCAATCAGATCACATCCATCCCCAATGAGATTTTTAAGGACCTCCATCAACTGAGAGTTCTCAACCTGTCCAAAAATGGCATTGAGTTTATCGATGAGCATGCATTCAAAGGAGTAGCAGAGACCTTGCAGACCCTGGACCTGTCTGACAACAGGATTCAAAGCGTGCATAAAAATGCCTTCAATAATCTGAAGGCTAGGGCCAGAATTGCCAACAACCCCTGGCATTGTGACTGCACTCTCCAGCAAGTTCTGAGGAGCATGGCATCCAATCATGAGACAGCACACAATGTAATTTGCAAGACCTCTGTGTTGGATGAGCACGCTGGGAGGCCGTTCCTCAACGCTGCCAATGATGCTGACCTTTGTAACCTCCCTAAAAAGACTACTGACTACGCCATGCTCGTCACCATGTTTGGCTGGTTCACCATGGTGATCTCTTATGTGGTATATTATGTGAGGCAGAATCAGGAGGATGCTCGGAGACACCTTGAATACTTGAAATCCCTGCCAAGCAGGCAAAAGAAGGCAGATGAGCCTGACGACATTAGCACTGTGGTATAATGACCACACTGACTGGCACTGGGCAAGGAGCTTCTGGTTATAGTAGGATAAGTGGTTCACTTTTCCCTCCATTGTACACGTTTAAAACTTTGTATTTTAGTTTCTTTGGAATCACGCCACTGTTGAAATTTTCACAAACACCACAACACTAATAATTTTAGTTTAGGTGATCTTCTCCCATTCATTGTGTCCCTGGCTCCTGAGTAACAAACTCTCTGAACATTAGTTAGACTCATCTCACTATTTAATAATGAAATTTATTTTTTTAATTTAAAACTGAATAAAAGCTTAACTTTGAACCATGGAAAAGAGTGTGACTTATTGGTTAAGAAACAATATAACCAATCCACTTGCTTTAAAGAGAAAAAGACAATCCTGCTACTCTAAAAGACTATTATATTGAAAGGTGTATCATTACAAGCTCTATGGCACCCTGGGGAGCCAGAGCTGAATTACTGACCAGTTAAGTGTCTGCCAGACTTTAGCTAGCCAAGATGATTATACAAATGTGTTTTTCCCAGCCTAGACATGTTAGGATGCCTGCTGACTAGCAGCTGATTTTCAAACTGAGGAGGTTTAGCAATAAAAAGCAAATACTTGCTTCTACTCTGTGCTGGATGCAATGGAAAAGTAAAAGATGGCATGTGTCTTATCCTCAAGACTGCCTTATGGTGGCCAGGAGCGTGTGGTGACTACAGAAATAGCTGTGCTACAAAAGGAGGAGCACTGGCTCTGGGGGAGCACTGTGTGGGGATGCTCTGGGGGAGCACTGTGTG
>CABHPH010138807.1:30211-59319 GCA_902168325.1 Peromyscus nudipes
GGAGCACTGTGTGGGGATGCTCTGGGGGAGCACTGTGTGGGGATGCTGACACCACTGATGTCCCTCACCTCTCACCAGCAGAGGAGAAAGTGACCATCAGCCCATGCAGGTAAAACAGGTCCAGTCCCCATGTCAGTAGAGAGCATTCGAGCTTGAATTTGAACCAGGTCTTCTCTGAACAGAGGTCTTCTCTGTGATAGTCCTACACTGGTTTACAAACAGAATTTACATGATAAAAATGCACTAACATGAAATTTCATGAGTTTTGTTCTTGTATACAATCTGCCACACAAAGGAGATATTATATCCCAACTGTGGTCAGACATACTGGAAGACATTTGGTTCCTAGAGTGGGGAATGAATGATGGGCTCGTTTGTTGTTTGTTTGTTTGTTTGTTTGTTTGTTTTAGGA
The DNA here is from genome assembly GCA_902168325.1 of Peromyscus nudipes. Lineage (NCBI taxonomy): Eukaryota > Metazoa > Chordata > Mammalia > Rodentia > Cricetidae > Peromyscus > Peromyscus nudipes. The sequence continues at coordinate 30,624 of CABHPH010138807.1, forward strand.
TGAATGTGAGCAAGCATGAAAGACCAAAGCTAGGGAGCATAGGAGCAAAGGTGGAGAGCCGCTCCCAGTAAAGGAATCTATGTGGAGAGTGAGATACAAATCCAAACCCTATGGTGACTTTGCACTGGAGAATACCCTGTCATCACATGGCTGCTTACGGAAGGGACACTTATTTTGCACCAAATACTTTTCTAAGTCACCTTAATTAATGCTTGCAAGACCCTGTGAGAAAGTTTTTGAGTTATGTAATAGATTGAGGACTCCAGCACTTGTAGGAAGCATAGCACATGCACCGACATTAAGTTTTGAGAGTTTTGAAAATTGTATACCCCTGCTCAAGACACCTATACTGACATCCATAGTCTCTGGACCACTCCTGTCCTGCCCTTCTGTCCTAGGCTTGGCTTGCTACACAAGGTGGGCAGTTCCTCCGCCACATGGGTTTACAAACACCTCCACAACAATTCAATTTTAAAACACAGGGAAATTGCTCTGTATAAGGCCTGTGCAGGAAAGAGGGTTAGCGTGCCCTTGTGAGACACATGGCCTTGTCCAGCCCACATGAGATTGTCTTCAGGGTGTGAAAACCCACAGTTCTACCCTTAGGAAGCCTTGGAGTTGATTATAACCATAGTCTGTTGAAAGGATTGCCGAAGAAATCAGCAAGACACTCAGAGCACTGGCCACTGTATGCTCACAGCCGCTTTAACCGTTCTGAGATGTATCAGTCTAGCCAAAAATTCAGCAATAACTCTCAGATGTGCAATTTGTGTTAGGGCCTAGAACTTCTGCCCCCAGGAGACTGAAGTCTGATTGGCCTGCCTTGAATCTGTATGGAAGAACCAGCAAGAGGAGTCAGAGCTGTGCTGAAGGTACAGCGCCCCCTGGAGGACAGTGCTATAAATACACTGCAAGTACTGCATAGGAAAAAAGCTGTTAGACAAAAGTTTAGCTATAACGGTCTTTTGAAAATTAATCAACGTGTGTTTATTTGAATTTATGAGTCACATTCATTTTGGAAAATCTTCCACAGATGGATTAGATCATCCATTCCAGGTCATTCCCTCCAAAACCATCTTTATGTCTTTAGTAATGAAAGCTTATTTTCCTCGTGGCCAATCCATTAATCCAATGAATGTTCTCATAAATGGAAGGTCTCTGAGGATTTGGTGAGGATAGTCATATCCTTGATCCAGTGCAAAACAGTTAAATCACTGCACACTTGGTTTGTAACTCTCCAAGTAGAGCTGAGAGGCATGCTGCAGGTTACGGGACTCCCTCCCTGAGTTCCTTCCATCTACAGATTATCAGGTTACAGGGTCTTCAGTGCTTCAAAACGGCAACCATTAATTTAGGTTGCCATGAACTGAATCGGAGTTTATTAGATAATGAAAATCAAATAAATATAATTAAAGTAGCAGATTTGCATGTCTATTTGTGACCAGAAGAGAAGGGAAACGATCTAATTGCCAGCGTGTAAGAATGTCTGCCCACGAGGCCAACAATGTACCAAGTGATGAGTGGAAGAATCTGCTTAGTGAGAGCCTGCAGTCTTGATCCTAGATTGATGCCTCATTTCCCACCCCTCTGTGGGAGTTCTTGTTCATGGTGAACCACGGGAAGATTTTTGAAATTAACTACCATCTTATTGTCCTAGGCACACAGCAGCTCAAGTCCTGATACTTTAAGTGACAGTGCCTTTTCTCAGACTGTTTTCTCTCAACCTCCACCTTTCAGATTTAAAAAAAAAAAAGATGCCCCTGGGAATTTTAATCTAATCTTTGACAATGTGCTTATCTCTGAAGTAAAGCAAACCATAAAACATGCCAACTCAACTAGAACACATTTAAAAGTGATAAAAACTTACATAATGGAAGATTGAACTTCCAATAATACTTGGACAAATTGTAGTCACTGCTGTACAGTGAGCAGTGTGAGCGTTGTTCTTTTTCTTGTCCGTCTCTGATTCCCCACAGTAATTCTTGCTCTGATATCACCAAGCATATGGCAGTCTGGGGTGTCGTGAGGTTTTCTTATTGACTCAAGTCTTTCATACAGTTCTCTCAGTTTGCTGGCAGAGACATAGAATGGAAAATTCTGCTTCTAACTGCTCAGTTCCTGCAGGCAGATGCATTCCTATATCATCAGGGTCCTTGGAATAGTCTCATCTACCTACTTCACAGGTACAGACACTGAAATGCTTAGAGCTTTGGGGATATGTATCTGTCTCTAAGTGTCCTGTAGGACACTAACTGCCATCCTGATGAGTTCTATGCCAGTCATCGAAGACAGGTTGTGAACATCATAACAATATGCACAGGGAAAATTGTCACTGGATACTAGCAAATTTCTCTGAGGATTCCTACTTTACTGTGAGCCAAAGACTACCCATGATTCTGAAATTTTAATTGTTCCTTCAAGATCAGGTGGCAGGATCTTCTTGCCTGTAAAAGTAGCCCAGGATAACATGTTTAAAAGTGTGCATGACCTAGCCTCCCAAATGGGGAAAATGATGCTGGTACAATGTCCCAGAATGAGAGAAAGGAGTTACATTTATTTCGTTGAGCTACTGCCGGGCGTTGGTGGCGCACACCTTTAATCCCAGCACTCGGGAGACAGAGGCAGGCAGACCTCTGTGAATTCGAGGTCAGCCTGGGCTACCAAGTGAGCTCCAGGAAAGGCGCAAAGCTACACAGAGAAACCCTGTCTCGAAAAACCAAAAAAAAAAAAGAACCACAAATGATCGAGTGCAGCCAAGCTGGCAAGACAAGGCTGCCTTTCCTCAATACCTGTCTCCATCTCAGAGCTCTTGTCTGCCTGGCTTCCCAAAGTGGTGTCAGTGATTCATTCAGTTGGCTAGTTCTGACCTAGAAAATGGAAACAAGAAGCATGCTGGTTAATGTTCGTTTTGGTTTTGGTTTTGTCAATTTTTCATAAACTAGGGTCTTCTGAGAGGAGCGAACTTCAACTGAAAACATGCCTCCATCAGATTGGCCTGTGGGCAAGCTTTTGGAGCAATCTCTTGATGAATGATTGATGTCCACTGCTGTGGGCAGTGCCATCCCTGGGCAGGTAGTCCTGAGTTGTATAAGATATCAGGCTGGCCAAGCTCTGAGGACCAAGCCAGTAAGCAGCACTCCTCCGTAGCTGCTTCTTCTTCAGTTTCTGCCTCCAGAGTCCTGCTGGCATTCCTGCTCTGCCTTACCTTCTGCTCATGTTGTTTGAGCAATAGACAGCAAACTAATACGGGGGCAGGGCAAGCTCAATTCCCACACATCTGGAAGTCCATCCATGTTATGAAACAGAATGCAGGAAAGAAGACCTGCCTGTATTCTGCATTTGCCCACTCAATGATGGGCCAGAATATACTCAGAGACCCTGCCAGGGCCCAAGACATTTTTCATTCAACTCAAGAAAATGATTTTTTTCAGTCTTTTGGGTCTACAAAATAGACAGAGTCCCATGGTTCCCTAAGTGGTGACAATAAAGAGAAAAATCATTAACATGCATTGGTGGAACTCTATCTATCATCTATCTATGCATCTATCATCTATCTATCTATCTATCTATCATTTATCTATCTATATATATCATACATATATCTATGTATCTATCATCTATCTATCAATCATCTATCTATATCATCTAGCTATCTATCATCTATCTATCATCTATGAATCATCTATCTATATCATCTACCTATCAATCATCTATCTATCATCTATCTATATATCTATCATCTATCATATATCTATCTATCTCCTCCCTCTTCTTCTCTTCCTCTCTTCTCCACTCTCCCTTCCTCCCTTCCTCTCTTCCTTTCTATCTCTATATTTGTATTTTACAACTGAGTTTCAAAAGCCAAGGAAGGAATCAGAGAGACACTAAGGAAGAATCAGGTCTAACAGTAACTCTGCCAAGGGATGCTCAGAGTTACTTGAGATTGGAATTTATGGGAAAATTTGTAAATTTTTAAAGCTGTCCCTAAGCTCAGTGCAAACAGTGAGTTAATCAGCTTTGTAACCTATGCTCCTTCCAAGTCTGGCAAGTGTTCTGCAACTTACTATTAAAAGAAGAAAAAAGCTCAGTGTGTTCGTTCATATGGAGACATCTGAATGACAGTCACTGGATCGTATCTAAGAAGCTGCCTTGAACAGCATGCTCAATGCAGCTCTCTCTGGGCTTCATATCAAAACCTTATGCTTTCTTATTTCTGTATTTATTTTGCTTTTTCTTGAAGAGTCTATAAAATGCAGGGCAATCTGAAATCTGGTTGCTGGCTAGATATTACTAAGATGTGGATTGAGCTAATGTCATCGATTGTCAGAAAACAGGGGCCCATGGGAGCTGGAAGGGTTAACACATACAGATTCCTTGGGATCATCTGCATTTCCTCTGTGGGAAAACATAGGAAAGATGCTGCTTATCTCTCATAGCCTTTCACCCCCACAGACAACCTTGCCAATTACCAGACTCTCGGAGGAGTCAGCTACTATCACTAGAGAGAATGTAAAATCGAAAGAAAGGAGCTCTCGGGAAAGTGTTGCATGCAGGAAGGTCCTAAGGAGACAAACCAGACTGACATTTCCATCACTTCATCATCAAGGAGACTGGCAAGCATATTATGGACAGAGGAGTCCATGGGTAAGTCACAAATAATGACAACTGGTTCAAGGAGTCTCTAAAAGACATTTACTTTGCCTAGTGCAATGTTTTCTCTTGGCCTTAGTTCCTTCAACATTTACTACCAAGTGTATTGTGGGGGTCTCTGCAAACACCATGGCCAACAGAGTAATGATCGTTGTGAGGCAAGAAAGAAATTGGCTCAATCCAACTTGACAGTCAAAGTTGGTTCAAACTTCAATAGTCTTACAGTGGGAGGTTTATTTAAGGCATATTAAAATACAGTACAATTTGTGGAAAGTTTTCTGGTGACAATTAACTCAATCCTGTGTGCACAGTAAAGCTTTAGCATGACTACATTGAAACTCTTTGTAAAGTACATGTGACTTCTCCCATAAAAATAGGTTTTATAGATCGACTACATGTGACATTTTAGGGGTTTGGGGGAGGAGCTTGTGTGGTCTTGGTAATACAGATAGTGCAAAAGTCACCAGGCTATTAACCACTTACACTCCCAGCTTTCTGGGTAGAAAACAGGCTGTATTTCTTCTCTTTGAAGAGACAATCCTGTCTGTTTAACATTCCTGATTTCTCTAGTGCTTATCTGTGAGCACAAGGACTTCTATGCCCCCTACAGTGTGTGAGGACTCCTTGGCCCATTTTACAGATGAGTAAAATAAGGCCCAGAAAACATCCCATCAGGATCAGCACAGAACATGCAATGTTGGAGTATGACTGGCTGTGTGTCGATAGCTTTATTGTGTCAATGCTATGTCATCTGCTTAGGGGTATCTTTAGTTTTATTAATTCTCACAGTTTAATCAATAATAAAAATAGTGGAAGTTAAGAAAAGATATTTTTAGATTTCATCCATGAGACTGATGACCCTGGATTCTCAGGTTGCTCCTAGGATGTCAGCAAAGGTAGACTCAATTCTTGGCTTGGCAGCAGCCAGGCCAGGCCTAGCTGAGGATACTTCCATGTGTCTTGAGCGAATGCCAACGGCACCTCCTGCATGCAGGTGCCTGAGTGTTTTCTTTGGCAATGGCAGCTTCTCAGAAAGCAGGTCAGGGATGCCAGGGCACACGTAGTCTCTAATAACAGTTCTGCTGATAATAACAGAGAACTCAGTGTATATACTCCAGCTCCCTCAGTCTTTCCATCATGGATTCTAGCCTGAGTGCAGTTTCCCTGACAGAAGAGATCTCTGCGGGCCATCATGAGGAGAGGCCTGAGGAGGCACACACTTCTCTATTCGCTTGCTTCCTCCCTGCCCCACGCCTTCCTTGGTTTTTTCTGCACCTCTGAATAAATTCTGCTTACAAATCATTAACTTGGTGTCTAACTATTGGAGGAGTCCAAACTAAGTTGTCTGAACAGCCTAGCAGACAGAACTGCTTTAAACCCATATAACGATCGCTTATGCTGAGATGGGCATCCAGAGCATCCGATTACCTATGCTGCAGCCACATCTTCTGAAATGGTCCCCACAGGCTAAATCAGGCTCCTGTCTTCTGCTGTCCATTCAGGTAGACTGTGGCCAGTCAGGGTAGGAACGCTGACCCACAGGCACACTGTGAGGCAGACCTTTTTATTTTTGTTTTTATTTTTGTTATTTGTTGTTTTGTTTTGTTGGGCAACATTGTGCTTGGCAGAACTTTGCTGACATAAAAGCATGGACTCTGTTCTCTCACGGAGTGGCTTGAGAATCTGTAATAATAAGATTCCCCCCTTTGCCTCACATGCTGGGAAACTCAGAGTTGAAAAAAAGTCCATACTCTAAATTTAGTGACTATGGATGGCCTCCCAGGCCACACAGCTGCAGTCTAACCTCTTATTGACTACTGTATACAAGTCATCAGTCATTCTGATTGCGTTTAATTCACTACTCGTCTAAGTAGATAAACCTCTCAAACTCATTGCCTAATTTAAAAAGGGAAAGTGTGTATTATTATCCATCTTTTAAATTTCCCTGAGATTTATGTATTGCCCCAGACTCCTTCCACATTTTACTTTGCATGAGTTCTGATTTCTTGTCAAGTGTTTGCCACACTTGTTTTCATATCCCAAACATGACTGAGAGCCAATCATGAAACCATTGCAGAGTCCTCTGAATTCAAGGCCAAATGGAAGTTCAGCTCTCCCAGCCATCTAGGCACCATGCCTCCTCTGCCTCACACACCCTCCTGCTCTCTGTCTGTTTTGGTAGGGGGCAGACACAGAGATCCAGAACTGCACAAAGTGCCCCAGGTAATGATGGAGAAAGCTTCTCTGACACCAAAGCACAAATTGTGAACCTATGCTTATGAGGTGCGAGAGGGGACTGAAGAGGCCGCAGATAAGAAGGGCAGTGATCTGGCCTTGGGGGTGATGGGAGCTCAGATTTTTCTTTATTCAGCACTGGCAGAGGGTGTGGCCATTGTTGCTAATATTCTAATAGGCAGCACTTTATAAGCTATTATTGTTTTGCTTTCTGTTTACCCTGTACAGCTCCTGCCATATGCTATGGGGTGAGTTGTGACTCTTAGGAGTTATAGATGGAAGCCAGAACAGAATGCAGCACCTCGGAATGTTGCTGCACTTAAAGTCAGGGCCTGGATATCATCAATTAAGGGGAAATGAGGCCTTTGACCTGACCATTTCCTTCTCACAGAAACCAGGTACTCGGAGGCAAGAAGTGGCCATCTGCAAGAAACAGCAGAGACCTTCGAAGGCGGAGCTGCCAGCACCTTGTTCTCGGACCCCTGTCCCCAGAGCCTTGAGAAGGGATGTCTATTATTTCACACAGACAGGTTGTATTATCTCACTAAGGCAGACCCAGAAAGCTGTGTACCTGATCACTAGCCAAGGAGCATTTGGAAGGTTTCACTGGGATGATCAAGGAAAGTTGTAGAAAATGTAATTAACTCCTTCTTGTCTTAACACCACAACTGGGTCTCTCTGTGTTGCCCTTAGCTTTCAGGAGCATCTTTGTGTTTTAAACGAATTCACTTGTCTTCTGAATAGGATTCATGCAGAGAAGTGCCTATAGAAGTGAGGGCCTCCATGCAGGTATATAAAGAAAGGACAAATGAGTAAATAATCAGACCTGCTAGCCTCATATCTACATAACTATTTTATCATTCTTCTCAAAGCCATTTGTGATAAGCCATGATAACCAGAAGAAAGTTGTAATTATCTTCATGTTCTACATTTGATCACACACAACTCTTACTCTATCCTCTGTCCTGGACTGATTCACTGAGAATTTTCCTCATAGCTCAAAGTTCCTTATAACTCATCATAGCAGCCCTCTTTAGAGCAGGACACTTGAAATAAAGAAAGGTATTCTCATTCTGTTCCAGCCATTTCCAGCACAGACTGGCTCAGTTTGTAGCTCCAAGATTGTCCCTTTGATGAGAAACTTAAAAAATTCTCACCAGGATTGTGCACAAGGGTCTTATCTCTCGTTCCTCCTCGGGATGAGAGAAGCCCCATCCTTAGGACTGGTTCCTGTATGGCCAGAGATGCACAGGTTGGATCTACTGGGGAAGTCTCAGCAGCCGTCTCCAGACAAGGCATCAGAACCCTGGGACACCGGAAGCCTCACAAAGCTCCATTCACCATGCCAGGCAGTCCATACCACAACAGTCACACTTGATGGAGTGTTTGCCTTAGATATGAATAAAAGTAAATAAACAGCAAACTTAACTGTAATGCTTGTTTTATATTGCTTGTAAAATGATGTTAAGATGGATGTTTAACAGTTTGAGGATAGAGCTGGAGAGATGGCTCAGTGGTTTCAGTATTTTTAGCTATTACAGAGGATCTGAGTTCAGTTCCATGTCTGGTGGCTCACATCCACCTTTAACTCCAGGTCCAGGGAGATGTAACAGCTCTGGCTGTTAATTACAGGCACCTTCCCTTACATCTGTATACCCCTTGCACAGAGACATATATACACGTAATTAAAAATAAAAAATGATAATCTTTTTAAAAAGTTTAGTGTATGGCCAGAAGCCAGGGGCCTTGAACCTGACCAACAACACATTACATAAGTAACATTTGCAAATGAAGCTATTTTGACAAAAGGGTATTATACTGCATGACACATAGCAGCTCCCAGTGCCACCAAGATGAATGAAGAGGTGATGGAGAGGTGGGAAGGATGGAGGAACCAAGTGTTAGTTTTTTTTGGTTGGTTGGTTGGTTTTGTTTTGTTTTGTTGGTTGATTTTTAATTGATGTTCTTATCTTTTTTATTTTAGTTTTATTATTTCTTTTTAAATGTTCCTTTGGAGGGACACTACAAGCATGAAGGGCAGATGTGGAGAGACTGAGAAATGAGTGGGATTGGGGTGCATTATGTGAAATTCCCAAAGAATCAATAAAAAATTATGTTTAAAGCAAAAGTTGAGAGTGTAGCAAGTGTGGCCTGAGCAGGAGATTTATGGCTAGCCTGGGATATAGTAAGTTTGAGCCAGCCTGCTTGAGCTGTGTAACAACAAAAATAAACAAACAAACAAAAATAACAAAGAACAAATAAGCACAAAACAACAGCAACAAAAACTAAGGACACAGAATCTTCAAGAATATAAAAATGTGGTAATATTATGGATTGTTACAAAGAAAATATAAGTCTTCCTAAAGGTCATCACTTAGAGATAATGATTTCATAATCTATACATTCATAGAATGTCACATAAGATAATATATTATGAATGTGCTCAACAGGTTTAACTTATATTTTACATTTTTAAAGAATTTAAATATGTTTTTGCCTGGTACATAAAAACTAGGTGTATTTATGGGTTCCAGTGTGGGGTTTAGCTATGTGTGTACACAGTGTGAGTTGAAATCAGAATAAACACAATGTGAGTTCAAATCACAATATCTCCTCAATCACTCCACATTTCTTTCTACTAGAAACATTCTGAACTCTATCTTCTCATTTTTGAAACACTGCACTGCCAACATTCCATAGTCACTTGCTGTACAACAGTGCACTGGGTGGCCTTCTTCTATCATGTCCTATCCTCTGAGCATGTGTGAGCCCTTTCTCCAGTTCTAGGAGACCAGCGTTTTATGATTCTCCTTATGAGCACTGGCCCATGGTGCTTGCCTTTCTGCATCTGGTTTACTTCACGTAACATAATGATCCCCAGTTCGATCTGTGTCTTGCAAAGGACAAGGTTCTGTTCTATGTATGGCTGAATAGCATTCCTTGGTTTATACGTGCCACATTTTCCTTACCTATGCTTCAGTTGATGGACACTGCAGTTCTTTCCATTCTTGCCCTTTGTGAAGAGTGTGCCTACAGTGTCCATACCAGACCTCTTACCAACAATATAACCATTTTTCTGAAAAATGATATGAATGTGTATTCACTGAACAAAGTAGATTTTATAATGATAGTTTTTACTTAAGTATCTCATGCAAATTACCACATTTATGATCCGTTATTCCCCTCTTTCCCTTCTCCTTCTGCTACCTCCTTTTCCATTCCCGAATAACATCCTTCCTAGTTTCCTGTGTCCTATGTGTATGTGTATATGTATATGTATGTGCACATGCTTATGTGTAATCTATGTATCACACAAGAGAGAAAGCGCTTGGCTTCTGAGTCTGGCTTATTTTACTCACTACTAATACAGTCCTGCTTAGCTCTCCCTCTTGAATTCTTAGAAACAACACCCTTCCCCACTCTTTGAGATCCTTTGAAGAGTTCCAAAACAGGATGGGAGTGTGGCCAGCTTCTGCTTTCTAAAAACTCCCGGTCTACAGCACTAGGGATGAGTTCCAGGTCCAGAGAGCCTGGCACTTGCTGTTCTAATCCCAAATGAGAAAAGCCAGTGGCCTAGGCAAGAGGTGAATTTGGGAGGTGTTTGAGTGCTGCCCCACGGCACTGTGAGTCATCAGTCATCCTCCTCATTGTCGTCATTTTAGCAGTTATTATTTTGTTGTGTTCTGCCCCTTAAATTTAATGGTTATGAAGCTGATGATGAAAATACATGAAACCAATGAGCCTTCACGAACCAGCATAACTATTCTGCTGAGCTCAACCTGACATAATCAAAACTAACTTAGACTTGATTCTAACTGAACCATAGATGAAATGGTCTGAAATATCTAGCAACTATGTGAAATTGAAGGAGCTACTTTTATCCAAAGGCTTTGTTTAATAATAGGTTTCATTGTAACTGCTTGCCACCTTGCAAAAAACTGACTGAAGTCATGTTATGTACTTGACTAAATTTCTTGACCCGTCCTTGATGGATGGATGCTATCATCGAGAACCTCTGTCTTTCTAGCTTTCCCACAAGGCCACACATTCAAAGGCATATAACCTTGGAAACCCTATGTTACTGCACGCTGTTTGTTCGGGAAGACAGTTGGAATGCTGTACATCAAAGTCAAACCAGAGATGTCTTTTAGGGTGGATGGAAACAACTGAACACTTTTTCTAAAGCCACTTGGGTATTATCACTAGGAATCTAAAAACAACTGTAAAAATGCTACAGCATAAAGGATTAATGTCTGGTTGTCAAAATAAGATGGAGTATATTGTTTTTAGGACTTAATATAATAAAAGGCTCTTTGGGGCATAATCAACACATAATACAAAATAATAAAAATGGTCATTCCTATGTGTCAGGCATCAAGCTGTCCCTATATTTCCTCTACACATCAACTCTCTGACATTCCTGCTATCATAATCCAGCTTCTGATGGTTGAATAACCTGGATCCCAAGGAAGAGACTGAAATTTAACCCAGCTACCATGATTTAATACAAATTCTTGTTCATCAAAATAATAGGCTGAATATTCTGAGAACTGCATGCATTTCTGATTTTCATCCCATTTCAATATGCTGCCAGTACCAGGTTTCTGCTAACTGATTTAAGAATTGGTAATTTAGCTGAGTGTGGTGTTGATGCTTCTAATCCCAGCACTCAGGAGGCAAAAACAGGCTGATCTATGTAAGTTTTAGGCTAGCCTGTGGTGGTATTGTGTTCCCCAAAATATTGTGTATGCTAATAAACTTAGCTGGGGTCAGAGAACAGGACAGCCACAATATTAAACATAGAGGTTAGGCAGTGGTAGCATACGCCTTTAATCCTAGCATTCCAGAGACAGAAATCCCAATGGATCTCTGTGAGTTCAAGGCCACATTGGAAACGGCCAGGCACGGTGATACACACCTTTAATCCCAGAAAGCCACACCTTTAATCCCAGGGAGTGGTGGTAGAAAGCAGAAAGGTATATAAAGCGTGTGGACCAGAAACTAGAGGCATTTGCCCTGGAGAGGCATTTGCCCTGGAGAGGCATTTGCCCTGGAGAAACATTTGGCCTGGTTAAGCATTCAGGCTTTCAAGCAGCAGTTCAGCTGAGACCCATTCTGGATGAGGGCTCGGGGCATCCAGTCTGAGGAAACAAGACCAGCTGAGGATTCAGCGAGGTGAGATAGCTGTGGCTTATTCTGTCTCTCTGACCTTCCAGTGTTCACCCCAATAACTGGCCTCAGGTTTGATTTTGTTAATAAGACTCTTTAAGATTCATGCTACACTAGCCTGTTCTACATGGGTAGTTCTAGGATAGCCAAAGCTATATAGAGAAACCCTGTCTCAAAAACAAAACAAAATGAAAAAAGAATTGATAATTATAGTCCAGGAAAAAGTGTTACTTGAGACTTTAAGTCAACATGTATTGTATTATGAACTGAACTAGGGTTCAGTTCATGTATTTTTCAATTCAAATATATTTATTTGAAATACATATATAATTAAATCACAAAATAATGAATTTTTACCACTATACATCATATTTGTACATAATGCACTTTCTTTTCAATGACTAGAATATTATCAGATCTATTTTTTTATGGGACTTTGAATTTGCAACCTTTTCAAAATTAAATTATGGAATGATTTGAGATTGACAATTGGCTAATGTTATCCTCTGTGGGGGTCTCTGCAGGTGTCAAGGCAGGCAGTACTCCATTAAGTGAAGAGGTGAGAAGAAAAGCTCAGTTCAGATTGACCTCTTTATTAATCTGGATCAAACTCTGGGGAGGCTGATGCCAGGAAGTTTATTGTCAGTGTATTTGAACACAATATAATTTGGAAAAAGATTTCCTGGTGTAATCCTGATGCACAAGGAAGCATGATTACATCTAAACTCAACTCAGGGAACATGTCATTTCTTCCAAGAAGATGGATTCTAGAGATAGACTACCTGTATTAGCTTAAGGACCTAGGGGAGGACCTGGCCTGGTCTCCATCATACAGAGAGCATAGAGGTCATTTGGGCTATTAGCCGCCTCTGGTCCTGGTTGTGGAAGCCTGGGGGAGGCCCTGGCTGTAAAGGTAATGTAAGGGTCATTTAGAATACTAGCCAGCTCTGGCCCTGCTGTCGAGCTTGAACATGGCCTGGCCCTACAGATAACAGAAATCACCAGGCTATTATTCACCCCAATTCCCAGCTTTCTGGAAAAACAAGACTGTCCCTCCTTTTGAAAGGACAATCCTGAGTGCATAACATTCCTGGTTTCCTTGGAAATTCTTGAGCACAAGAACCTTCGTGCTCTCAGCAGACTCCATTCCTTTTCTTTACCCCAGTAGTTTCTTTTTAATATATATATAGCTCCAACCCAAATATTACCTTGCAGTCAATAAATTTATCTCATTAATCTGCTCCAATCTTGAGCATTCTATTCATTTTTTGTTTTTATGAACTTGACCTATGAAGAGCACTGGACAGATGTTTTATAGAATGCTTTTTGGTTTTTTCTAAAGATATTTTATGATTAGATTGGAAGTGTGCAATTTTTGACAAAGAACACATAAAGGCATAATGTTTTCATTGTTAAACTCAGGGAGCAGGGGACACTCCTACCTAATAAATCAGTTAACATGGTTATGATGGTGATGCTAACTCTGATCATTTAGTTTATAGAGTGTCTGGCCAATTTCTCCCCTGTGAAGTTGTGATTTCCCCCTTTCCATACTTTGTTCATTGAAAATGAATCACCTACTTCAGCCCATACCTAATGGAAGTGAAACCGAGGAAGAGAAGGTATCTGCACAGTGTTTGGAATTCAACAAAGACTCATGGATTCTCCTTGATTTATCCAAACATTTATTTACGTGTTATGGGCTCTTGGACATTTTATGCTTGGTCTTCACTATGTTACAATCATTGTTATTTTGTTCCTTTAATTGCTTGATTTGACCATAGTGCACTCTTTTTCAAGACAGGGTTTCTTTGTGTAGCCCTGGCTGTCCTGGAACTAGCTCTGGAGACCAGGCTGGCCTCAATCTCAGTGGAGATCTGTCTGCTTCTGCTTGGGATTAAAAGCATGCACCACCATAGCCCGGTTTAATGTACTCTTTAGAAATATTTCTACCTCCTCTCCTTTTCTTCCTAATTCAGTCTTTGTTTGACATTTTTATTAATAATATTTTTGAGTTAGCAAACAAAATAATGGCTTTCATTACAATGTTTTTATGTACATATATCATTGTACTTTGTTCATATTCACCCTTGTTCTGGTGGAAGCTCCACCTCAACTCCCCTCCCCCATCTCTCTCTCCCCAAACCCTGCCCTGTCTCAAGCCTGCCAAACACTACTCCTCCCCCAGAGATGCTCAGGACTGCTATGGAATGTTCTGTATGCTGTGAATGTGTTGCTCTGATTGGTTGATAAATAAAAAGCTGATTGGCCAGTATCCAGGCAGGAAGTATAGGCAGGAGAAGCAGACAAGGAGAATTCTGGGAAGGGAAAGGTTGAGTCAAGGGGACATCAGTCTGCTGGCCAGGGAGCAGCATGTAATGGCACACAGTTAAAGCCATGGAAAATGTGGTGACATATATATTAACAAAAATGGGCTGAGTTTAAGTGTAAGAGCTGGTCAGTAGGAAGACTGAGCTAATGGCCGAGCAGTTTTAATTAATATAATCCTCTGTGTGTTTACATGGGTCTGAGCAGTTGTGGATCAGGTGGGACACAAAAAAACTTTTAGCTACACAAGACCACTCCTACGGGATATTTAAACTGCACCCCAGAAAACAGACATGTAGTTTTTTGGTCTCTCTTCCCCATCTCCTCTCTGAGGGGTCACATCAGGGAGCACTTTACCATTAAAATGAGGTTTTTTTCTAATTCAGTTCAATTTGGTCTGATTTGGATTGCTGCATCCATGGAGAGGTTTATGGGGTGCAGAAACTTTTCAACCCTCTTTTGTTCACTTCATATCCTCCTGTGCCCCTTATTAATATTCTAAATATGAGACAAAATTTGCAAAATTTGCCTGTATTTTTGCCACATTACTCACTCTTATTCCCACCTTTTCACTACTTCATAGAGTACTTTTTCTTTTTTAAGGAAACACACACACACACACACACACACACACACACACACACACACACGCGCACGCACAGTTCCAGATGCAATTCTCATCCCTGTGAGCCTGGCTCATTTTGCTTAACACGATGATCTCTACTTCTATTCAATCTACTTCTATTCATTTTCCTGCAAATGATGTCATCTATTTATCTATTGAATAGCTAGGTTGCTTTTGAGACACTAGGAGTTACACAGGCTTCCAGGTAGTCAGACAAATAGGAAGAGGGGCCATGGCTAGATAATAAAGGTGCTGAATTTCCGAGATGACCAGCTTCTTCCTCACCCTCCTGACCTGAGACAAAAGTTAAAACAAAGTCTTTCCTGGCTTCTGTCTCCCACCAGCAGGTCCCCTGCTGAAGGACCCAGCTCAGGATAACACACAACAGTTCTGGGCCAATCGACCATCCTAACTCTTCAAACTGACCAACACAAAATTAGGGGAGGAAGACTCCTCTGAGGCTTTCAAACCCCTGCCCTAGAGAAGGGACTGGATTTTTGAATTTCTGAGTCCCACCTCACTCCACCCTCACCCCCAGCCCTGCCCCCACTCCTCCTGCTTCACAGAGGGGCTTTTCCTTTGTGTGTCTGCTGCATGCCCATGTTTCCTCATCCCCAATAAATGCCTTTCTTCAACTGCTGATTCTGTTTGCAGTACATGAGATTTCTCTGCTTCTGCCTGTTGAGCTTCAGATTTTCTTTTTTTTTTTTTTTTTTGTCTTTTCATTCTTTCACTGGCAGAGAAAATGAACCGGATCAAGACCCTGTAGACTGTATCAGTTTCATATCTTGACTATTATGAATAGTGCAGAAAAAAAAAGGACGTGCAGGCATTTCTGTAATGAGCTGGATTCCTTTGATTGTATACCCAGGAGAGGTATAGCAGGGTAATACGACAGTTTCAGCTTCAGCTTTGTGAGAACGCATGCTTGTATTTCTCATGCTACTGAATCCTTTCAGGAGTGCCTTGCTTTCACCTGTGTTTCAAAGTGTCCTACCTAAGTTTTTTCAGTAGTTTCAAAATTTCACATCTAGCATCGAAGCATTTGGTATCTTTTCAATTATTTTTCATGAAAGATAAAAGAGATATGGATCTAGCCTCTTTCTTTACACGTAGAAACCCTCTATCCCCAGCACCATGTGCAAAAGAAGCTGCATTCCCACCGGTGTGTACATTTGGCACCTTAATCAAAATTAGGTGCTGACTATAGGTTCACGGTTTTATTTATGGATCCTCTCTTCCATTCCACTGGTCTCTGTTGGCTTATGCCAGTAACATGTTGTTTTCCATATTTTGGCTGTGTAATACACCTTGAAGTCAGGTAGACTGACACCTCTAGCATTGCTGTCTATGCTTAGGGTTGCTTTGGCTATTCAAGGTCCTTAATTCTCTATATCAGTGGTCCTCAACCTTCCTAATGCTGTGACCCTTTAACACAGCTCCTCAATTTGTGGTGACCTTCTAGCATAAAAATTATTTTCATTGCTATTTCATGACTGTAATTTTGCTATAGTTATGAATCATAATGTAAATCTGTGTTTTCCAAAGGTCTTAGGCAACCCCTGTGAAAGGGTCATTTGACCCTCAAAGGGGTTGTGACCCACAGGTTGAGAATCACTGTTCTATATGAATCCTAAATTGTTTTTGGTTAATCCTAAAGACTGAATTGGGATTTTGGTGGTGATTGCATTGATGTTGCAGAGTGCATTTGATAATAAAAACATGATCTCAGTATTGATATGCCAATTGATGACATAGAAAGCCTTTCATAGATCTTCTTATCTTCTTCAATTTCTTTACTGTAAAATTTTCTGTTTTAAAGATGTTGTTGTAGAAGTCTTTCATCTCCCTAGCTACTTTGTTCCTAGACATTATCTTGAAGCTGTTGTGAATGGATTTTTTTTCCTGGTTCTATTCTAAGCATGAATTATTTGTTAAAAAGAGCTACTAATTTTGTATATTGATGTTGTATCCTGGTAAGTTCTTGAAATTGTAGAACAGATCTAAAAGTTTGCTGGTGAGGTGTAGGGTCTTTGAAGTACAGGATTATGATTATCTATAAATAGTACAGGAATGTTGTCTGTAAACAGTACAGGATTATGTTATCTGTAAACAGCACAGGATTATGTTATCTGTAAACAGTACAGTATTATGTTATCTGTAAACAGCACAGGATTATGTTATCTGTAAACAGTACAGGATTATGTTATATGTAAACAGTACAGGATTATGTTGTCTGTAAACAGTACAGGATTATGTGGTCTGTAAACAGTACAGGATTATGTTGTCTGTAAACCATATAAGATTATGTTGTCTGTAAACAATATAGGATTACATTATCTTGTAGTTTGAGTTTTCCTGCCTGGCCCACAGTCAGGACAAATCTCTTTCACCCACCAGTCCCACAGCAGCTCAGACCCAACCAAGTAAACACACAGAGACTTATATTGCTTGCAAACTGTATGGCCATGGCAGGCTTCTTGCTAACTGTTCTTATATCTTAAATTAACCCATATCTATTAGTCTATATTACTCGTGGCTTACCGGTACCTTCCATCTGGCTTTTCATGGCAGTGGCTGGCAGCGTCTCTCTCACTCAGCCTTCCTCTTCCCAGAATTCTCTTCTCTGCTTGTCCCACCTATACTTCCTGCCTGAATACTGGCCAATCAGTGTTTTATCAGTGGTTTATAACCAGTCAGAGCAACACATTTAACATACAGAACATCCCACAGCATTATCTATAAACAGTACATAATTAAATTATCTATAAACAATATAGGATTATGGTATCTGTAAACAGTGGTGATCTGACTTTTCTTGTTTGTATCACTTTTCCTTATTTCACTTATTGTTATTTTTTCAAACTACTTCTTCTATCTATGATTCCAGGCATTACAATGAATAAGAATAGATATACTTACTTCATGTCTTACACTAAAGAAAACACTTTCCAGTTTTTTTCATTTGCTATATTTTTGATTAGAGGTTTATTATGTATATCCTTCATTATATTGTGGTATGTTCTGTCAAGAAGATAAGTTGAACTTTGTTAGAGGCGTTTTCTAAACCTATTGAGTTGATCATGTGACTTCTGCTTCTGAGTCTATTTATACACATTATTAAATTTATAGATCCAAAAATGTTGAACCATCCTTGCATCCTTGGAATCAAATCAACTTTATTTTGATGTCTGATTTCTCCACTGTATTACTGAATTTAGATTGCAAGTATTTACAGAGTGACTTGGTTTTATAAAACTGATTTGGTAGTGCTTCTTCACCCTCTGTTGCAGAACAGTTTGAAGAACATTCATGTTCTTTCTTCTTGACATGATAGAATGTGACAGTGAATCTGTCTGATCCTGGGATTTTCTGCTGTAAAACTTCATTATGCTTCAATTTTTTTTGCCTTGGTATAGGTCTGCTTATGTTATTAATATCCTCCCAATGTAGTATTGGTAGGTCTTACTAGTCTATTAATTTATGTATTCTTTCTAAAAGCTTTCTGGAATATAATCTCTCAAATCATTACCTCATTGTCCTCTGGCTTCCACTGGTGCATGTTATAATGTACCCATTGTTCTCCCTAATTTTATTAACTGAGATCTTCATTTTTTAACCTAGACTGTTTTTCAACCTTTTTTTTCAAGAACTAATTCATTGTTTCATTTTTCTCTGCATCATTCTGTTAGTCTACAATTTTTTATATTTTTATTTTATAATTAATTTAATTTTACATATCAGTCACGGATTCCCTTGTCCTCCCTCCTCCCACCCTCCAGCCTTCCCCTCCAATCAACCCCCCCCATTCCCACCTCCTCCAAGGCAAGGTCTCCCCTGGGGATTCAGCTCAGCCTGGTAGATTCCGTTGAGGCAGGTCCAGTCCCCTTGGTGTAGTCTCCAATTTTTTATTTTTTTAATTTGATTATTATTTTTCTATTTATTGAAACTGGGTTTTTCTTCCTCTTGGTTTTCTAAGACATTGTCGTCCATCATTAAGGTATTTATTTGTAATCTCTATTTTTGTTAGTGAAGGATCCACAGAATCAAACTTTCTCATAGAGCTGCCTTTGCTGCGTCCCAGCCATCTGGGTAAGTTAGACTTTCATTTCCATTTTAGTCTAAGGATTTCCTATAGAATTTCTTCAATGGTCCACTATGGTGATATTTTTCTTTTGTACCAAAATGTTAATTGTATGTTAATAAATAAAGTTGCCTGGGGGTCAGAGCTATTAGCAAGCCATAGGAAAGCAGGGCAGTGGTGGTGTATGCTTGTGATCACAGCACTTGGTAGACAGAGCTAGGTAAGTCTCTGTGTGTTCAGGGATACAGCCAGCATTGGATACACATGCCTTTAATCTCAATACCAACCATAGAACACCTGGAGGTCTATACAAACAGGCTGTGATGAGGCAGTCCTGTGGTTGGGTTTACAACCAATGAGAAGGCAGAACAGAGACTATACAAAGACTTTAACACAGGAAGTAGCGGCTCCTTCGGAGAGGTAGGATCACTGCAGGAGGAAGGGTAAGGTTTTAGCTCTTAGCTCTGACCTCTTGGCTTTCTTCTTTGCATTGGTTCTGTGTTTCTTATTTATAAGATGGTTGGTTACATCTACAGTCCACCATTCTGTTCATTCAAGAGTATATTTTTCTCTCTCCAGGTAATTCTATGTTTTCTTCTAATACTGATTTGTAGATTTATTCCACTATTCCATGATACGATAATTTATTTTAATTTTTACTTCTTAAGACCTGTAAAGGCTAAAAAATCATCTAGTTTAGAGAGAGGTCCATGAGCTGTTGAGAAGAATGTATGCTTTGCAGATTTTGGGTGGAATATCTATAAATGTCTGTTAAGTCCATTTTGATCACTGGTACAGTCACCTCTGAAGTTTCTTTGTTGCTGTTTGTTGTTGTTGCTGCTGTTTTTAAAATATGATCTTCCTTTTGATGAGAATTGGTTGTTGAAATTAACAGGTATAATTGTCCCTGGACCCATCTGCCCTCTTACAGCCATTAGCAATTCTTTTACAAAATTGTATTCATCAATGTTCAGTCCACATGCATTTAGAATATATCTTCTTTTGTATTTTTCCTTTATTAATATGAAATGATCTTTACCTTCTCTGACTAATTTTAACTTTCAGTATATGTTACCAGTTATATGGCTAGTTAATCTTGCTTATTTGTGGTTTCTGTTTGCTTGATGTGTTTGCTTCCATCATTTTATCCTCATTCTGTTTCTTTGCCAATGAAATATGTTCCTTGTACTCAAGGTAGTTATTTTTTAAAAATTAACTTAGGTACTCTGTGTCTCTTAGTTTGGGTAATAAGACCATTTGTATTTAGGGTTATTATTAAGAAGGGTCTACTCATTCCTGTAATTTTGTTAGTTGTAGAGGTTTACTGTTTTGTTGGAGTAGGTGTGATTGAGTTCTTCAATATTAATATATCTCTCTCATGAAATTTATCTACTCTTGAGACTGAAATTTCTTTCTTTTCTGTCTGGAGGATTATTTAAGTATATTCTGCAGTGTTAGGCTGGTGGTCATGGATTGCCTTAGCATATGATGATGTAAAGGTATCTTTTTCTTTCCTTACTTATATGCACTTATTAATTTTGGATGACAGTTATTTACTTCTAATGCTTGAAACACCATTTTTGCTTTATTGAATTTTAGGATATCTACTGATATATCTGATATTATTTTGATTGGTTTGTCTTTCTTAGTTGAGTTTTTTCTCTTTAGATTTTAATATTATTTCATTGTTTTAGTTTTAAAATGTAGACTTCCTTTGTATCTGTATCTACTTGAGGTTTTTAAATGATTGTTTTCCTTTGACATTCATTTATTTATTTTATTTATTTATTTATTTATTTATTTCCTTAGATTTGGGGTGTTTTCTCCTATAGATTTTTAATGATTCTGGCTTTTATTTCAGTTCCTTCTTCTTCCTCATGGATTCATAGATTTGATCTTTTAATCATGCTTCAGCATTCTTAATATAATGATTACATTTAGCTTTTTTTTTGTTTTGGTTTTTTCGAGACAGGGTTTCTCTGTGTAGCTTTGCGCCTTTCCTGGAGCTCACTTGGTAGCCCAGGCTGGCCTCAAACTCACAGAGATCCTCCTGGCTCTGCCTCCCGAGTGCTGGGTACATTTAGCTTTTTATTCATTGGTGTTTTAATGTAGTATTTCACTAACTTTGTCCTTTTACCCTGATGTTATTTCTTCTGTTTGATGAAATGTCTTCCTGATACTTCACAGGTTTTTATTGAGTGAATTGAGTCTTGTATTTAAAGCATAGTTTCCTTAAGATCTCAGTTTTCTTGCTACATTTCTCTCCCATGCTGCTGAATTTTTTTTCTACAAATTTGACTTTCTTATTTATCTACACCACAAGTTCATTCCTTATTTCTTCTGTCTGCTTGTTTCCCTTTTGAAGTCAGTGACTATTATTGGAAGTAAATTTTTTTACTTACTTGCCTGGATTTTTAACTATTTCATTATTTTTGGATTTGGTAATTCAGGAATTATGATCTGTTGGAAGTGTTATGTGTCCCCTTAACATTTTTATATTTCTTATAATTCCATTTTATAATTCGCACTTTTTTTTTTGGTTTTTCGAGACAGGGTTTCTCTGTGTAGCTTTGTGCCTTTCCTGGAACTCACTTGGTAGCCCAGGCTGGCCTCAAACTCACAGAGATCCGCCTGGCTCTGCCTCCCAAGTGCTGGGATTAAAGGCGTGCGCCACCAACGCCCGGCTAATTTGCACTTTTGTATCTTCTGGTTTTATTTGGGAATATTTTTTTTCTTTAATTTTTTTTTTCTTTTTGGACAGGATTTCACGATATAGGTCTGACTGGCTTTGAACTCATAGAGGTCCACCCGTTACTGCCTCTGGATTAAAGGTGTGTGCCACCAAGCACAGCATGGGAATCTTTTAACAAGCAGACTAATCTTGAGAGCTCAGCCTGCAGCACTGCTCAGATGAGGGAGCTAAACCATGTGCTAGAGTGTCTGACCCCTTGCCCTGAGGCTCCAGCAGGGGCTGTGACTGCTTTCCATTTCGTGCTCCAGAATCTTCTGTTCTCTGCAGTGTTGGCTGTCTTATTCTCTCTTTATGATTTCCAATGCTCTTCTCTCTCTCTCTCTCTCTCTCTCTCTCTCTCTCTCTCTCTCTCTCTCTCTCTCTCTCTCTCTCTGTCTCTCTCTCTGTCTCTCCCCCCCATAGAATTTTGTCTTTACTCTTCTGAGTCTTCTCATCATGTAAAAACAGCTATACCCCACTGTCTTACCTCAGAAGTTCCTGAACCTCAGTTCTTGGGTGTTCACGTTGATTTCTCTGTGACAAGTTGAGCTCTTTAGTCACAACATACATGCTTTTTCTGGCAGAAAGCACACAATAAATTGAATTTCCAATTTTTCCTAAGTGAGATAGATATCTCAAAACATGACATTTCGATTCATCCTGAAAACGAAAGAAAAAGAAAATGAGAAGCCCGAAGCTTTGGAGGGTGAAATAATCCTTGTGTAATTTTAGTCTTCATTCTCTTAACTTGAAAGGTGGTTTAAACCAGCTTTTCCCATAGCTCTTTGCTCTGCTTTGTATAGACAAGACTTGGGAGCTAAGGGAGGGAAAGCAGGGGTCCCAGCAGTGATCTTCCTACTACATCTGATCCAGGGCCACGTGGGCCACGTGGCCTGCTGCACTCCCCCAGGCAGGACCAGCAGTGTGCTAATTCAGACACACACAAGTGGTAGCACACTCCCCATTTCCCGCCCCAGGGGGCCTGCTGATCATTAGGAGAAGGACATAACGTGGGAATTCTGGTTAAAGGAGAATGAGAATCCCCTAAGGCAGACCTTCTAAACTCCTGGAGATGGATCACTTGGTAGCAAGCACCCTCACTGATGTTTAAGACACTGAGCAACACAGGTAACTGATTCTTCCTTGAAGACATTAAGACATTTGGTTGTTCATTAAGCAGTGTTATGGTTACTAATAGGTTTTCTGTACCCCAATAGTAGGTTTCTCCACCAATGCAGTAAGCCAGATCAAGCCAAATTGAAAAAGTAAAAGAATAGGTTTATTTGAGCAAAGCAACTCCTGGGTGAGTTCACTAGCCTCAGAGATTGAGGCAAGAGAAGTCAGATGCCCAAACTAAAACAGAGCTTATATACTCTGTAGATGAGGAATGATGTGTCCTCTACAAGCTGGGTTTGTGCCCAAGTATGATCAAAAGCTGGAATGCTTGGGCAGGGACTTGGGCTGCTGACAACTTCAGGGGAGGAGCTGCCATAGCCACTAAGAATGTAGAACTAGGCTTTTTGGTGCCTTCTCTTTCCTGGAAGTTCTCTGAGAGGGTAGGGTTTGGAGAGAAAGGAATGGGGCTTCTGGATCAAGTAGTAGTGAGCTGGAGGTTCCAGCCGAATAGTTACAATACTTGACTATGACAACTCATAAAAATAACTCTGGGCTGGGCGTTGGTGGCGCACGCCTTTAATCCCAGCACTTGGGAGGCAGAGGCAGGCGGATCTCTGTGAGTTCGAGGCCAGCCTGGGCTACCAAGTGAGCTCCAGGAAAGGCGCAAAGCTACACAGAGAAACCCTGTCTCAAAAAACCAAAAAAAAAAACAAAAAACAAAAAAAAAACAACAACTCTGAAATACAAGGAAAGGTGAAGAGACAAAGGAATGAGTGCTCTCGGGGATTCTGCCCTCTGCTATGCATAAATAATATTAAGGAGAAATTGGTCAGCACTCTGAGCTGGAGGACATAGCTGCTTTGTTTTAAACAGAACTAAATTACTAAATTATATGTGCTGCTCATAGAAATAACCACACTCTTCCTTTATCAAATTATATGGGGAAAAATCATTCATCAATATCTTGTATACTCAT
Organism: Peromyscus nudipes; assembly: GCA_902168325.1. Classification (NCBI taxonomy): domain Eukaryota; kingdom Metazoa; phylum Chordata; class Mammalia; order Rodentia; family Cricetidae; genus Peromyscus; species Peromyscus nudipes. The sequence goes on from CABHPH010138807.1 coordinate 54,538, forward strand.
TTGACTCTGACAAATAACATGAGTGACAGTCCACATGGATGTCAATTAGTATTTGATCCACTCCTGAAAATAGCCATAGAAAAGTTTGATTCCAACCATGCCAGTTTCCAGGTCTAAAGCCTCCCTGATACTGAACTGGAAATATCATAAAACTTGGGATAATTACAACCTATGGGAAGTGGGATTTGTAGCTGGAAGTTTTCCTGTGTCCTGCTCAGCCCTGAGGTTCCTCAGCCACTTATGAAATAATCACTCAGAGGCTTATACTAATTACCAACTGTATGGCCTATGGCAGGCTTCTTGCTAGCTAGCTCTTTCATCTTAAATTAATAAATTTCTATTAATCTGTGTTTTGCCATGTGGCTGTGGTGTTACCAGTCTGCTGGCATCTTATTGCTCCTTGGGCGGCCAGCTCGTGTCTCCCCACTCTCCTTTCTCCTCTCACTATCTCTTGGATTTTCCCACCTGGCTCCATCGTGCCCTGCCATAGGCCAATGCAGCTTTATTTATCAACCAATCGGAGCAACACATATTCACATCATACAGAAAGGCATCCCATAGCAGGGATTTGTTAAGGTTTTACAAGAATATTAGTGCCAGCCGGGCGGTGGTGGTGCATGCCTTTAATCCCAGCACTCAGGAGGCAGAGGCAGGCAGGTCTCTGTGAGTTTGAGGCCAGCCTGGTCTACAAAGCGAGTTCCAGGAAAGGTGCAAAGCTACACAGAGAAACCCTGTCTCGAAAAACCAAAAATAAAAATAAAAATAAAAGAATATTAGTGCACTGCTCAAAGGTCAGGGTGCTTGCTCTTCCCATGGGCTCCACTCAGCTGAGCCTCAGAGCCCTGAACTTCAAAGCAGGTGTCAGGTGTCTAGAACATCAAGAACACCTGCCAACCCTGTTTCCTCTCTCTGTCTCCCTTTCTCCTTTCCTCTGCCTTTCCTCCTCCCCACCTCCTCCCCTCTTCATTCTGATGTTAAAGGCAATAGGAATTGCTAGTAGGAATTGTAGCCTGGTTTGAGTCACAAAAGATATCTCATAACCAGTGTCACTGTACATGCTATGGCCATAGAGACAGATCCAGGTTTAAATCTTGGATTTTCCATTTACTGTGAAGATTTTCCTGATTATTTCAATCTCAGTTTCCTCTTTTATTACATTGATTGGTTGCTTGATTGATTGTATGGGAACCATGGGCTTACCACAGCACATGTGTGGAGGCCAAATAACAACCTGTATGAGTTGGTTCTCTTCTATCATGTGAGTCCTGCAGATCTAACAGGTCAGAAGGCTTGGTGGCAAGTGTTCTTACCTTGTTCATAGTAGAGTTAGGATTAAATGAGATGACACATGTGAAGTGCAGTATGATACTGTAATGTAAGACCTCTGGTGAAGGTTTAATGATCTATCCTGCCTTGATGACTAATGTGATTGAGAGGACCCTGCAAGACTTAACTGTAAATGTTTTGCTTCTATGAGTGGGGTCTCATTGTAGTCAGAAGGTTCTCCACTCCCAAGTTCCTCCAGTCCTGCCTGGCCCCATGGTCCAGCAGCCACTTATAAAATAATCACTCAGAGGCTTAATATTATTTACAAACTGTATGGCCTATGGCAGACTTCTTGCTAGCTAGTTCTTAGAGTTTAACTCAACCCATAACTATTAGTCTATGTATCACCACGTATTCTGTGGCTTTACCTGTGTTCCATTTCATGTTGATCCTCAGACGGCAATCTGGCATCTCCCCAGACGCTGCCTTTCTCTTGCCTGTCTCTCTCCTTGGATTTCCCACCTGCCTCTAAGCTGCCTTGATATAGGCTAAAGCAGCTTATTTATTAACCATTGGGAACAACATATATTTATAGCGTACAGAAAGATATCCCCCAGCATCTCATAGTTTATCTTTGACCTCATTTTGAGGACCATGCTTGGACCTTTCTCTGTAGAAGGACTTTGAGACTTATTCAAAAGGCCAACTCTATCCTTTGGTGCTCGAGGGGTCTTGCAAACCCCTTGGCATAGCTGTTGGGTTTTACCCTAAGTCTGAATTCCACCTGTTTGTCACTGCATGTGTGTGCGTGTATGTGTGTGTGTGTCCACGTCAGTGTGTGTGTGTATGTGAGTGTGTGTGTGTATGTGAGTGTGAGTGTGTGTATGCACGTCAGTGTGTGTGAGTGTGTGTGTATGTGAGTGTGTGTGTATATGAGTGTGAGTTTGTGTGTACATCAGTGTGTATGTGTGCATGTGAGTGTGTGTGTGTGCGTGCGTGCGTGCATGCATGTGTGTGTGTGTGTGTGTGTGTGTGTGTGTGTGTGTGTGTATGTGTGTGTAAAGCAGATGTGACTGATGACTCTTGTTTATTGGTCTATCCAGGCTCATATGCTGAGTGTCTGGCATCCAAAGAGTTCTGAGGGAAAAAAATCACTTCCCTCAACAGCAATGCTGTGAATGGGGAGATCCAAACGAACTTCTGACGCATTGGAGAAATCAATACAAATGATGTCATAGCTTCAAAGAATCAAACCCTTGTCTTATTTTTCATGCCAGATGCCATCTGGTCGTACAGAGCTGATTTTGGATTCTGGGACACAGGGAACTGAATCAGGAATACAACTGGATATCAGAGGAACTTTAGCCTATTATTCCCTTTGGATGTGGCTCACAGAGTTAAGTAATGATAAAAAGCCAGATGCAAAATTAGCTGTAATCAGTCAGGCAGTGGTGACACATGTCTTTAATTCCAGCACTCAGAAGGCAGAAGCAGATGGATCTCTATAGTGGTATTTTATTTGTGCTGAAATGTGATTTTATTTGTATGTTAATAAAGTTGCCTAGGGGTCAGAGTTATTAGCAAGCCATAGCGAAAGCCGGTTGTGGTGGTGCACACCGGTAGGATTTGCTGGAGGGGTCGCACGCCTTTAATCCCAGTACTTGGTAGACAGAACTAGGTAGATCTCTGTGTGTTCAAAGATACAGCCAGCATTGGAGACACACGCTCCAATGTGTGTCTGGTGGTCTGTACAGACAGGCAGTGACGAGGCAGTCACGTGGTTGGGTTTACAACCAATGGGAAGACAGAACACAGAGTCTATTTAAAGACAAACAGACAGGAAGTAGCTCCCTTTTTTCGGAGAGGTCTCCTGGCTGAAGAGGCTAGCTGAAGCAGGCGGGTAAGGCTCTTAGCTCTGACCTCTTGGGCTTTTATCTTTACATTGGCTCTGTGTTTCTTATTTAATAAGACGGTTGGTTACATCTACAGATCTCTGTGAGTTCAAGGCCAGTCTGGTCTACAGAGTGAATTCCAGGACAGCCAGGGCTATTATACACAAAGAAACCCTGTCTCAAAAAAAAGAACAGCTGTAATCTCTTCCCTGTCTCCAGGGTCTTTGATCTATCATAGTTATATGGGACAAGACTCATGTTCTACTCAGGTTTCTATTACTGTGATAAACACCAAGACCAAGAATGTGGAGAGGAAGGGGTTTATTTGGATAATCCATCACATAATGAGGGAAGTCAGGGCAGGAACTCAAGCAGAAGCCTAAAGATAAGAACTGAAGCAGAGACCCTGGATGAACAGTGCTTACTGGCTTGTTTTCCATGGCATATTTAGTCTGCTTTTTTTTATATACCCCAAGGCCATAGATAACAAAGCCCAGGGATGTTACCCTTCATAGTGGGCTGGCCTCTTCCACATCAACCATTGTCTTAGTTAGGGTTTCTATTGATGTGAAGAGACACCATGACCACAGCAACTCTTATGAAAGAAAACATTTAATTGGGTAGCTTATGTTTTCAGAGGTTTAGTCCATTATCATCATGATGGGAAACGTGGTATGCAGGCTAGCACAGTATGGTGCTGGAGATGGAGCCGTGTCCTACATCTTGACTTGTGGGCAATAGGAAGTGGTCTGAAACATTGGACAGAGTTTGAGCATATGTTAGACCTCAAAACCCACCTCCACAGTGACACACGTCTTCCACAAGGCCACACCTACTCCAACAAAGCCACAAGCCTTAATAGTGCCACTCCCTTTGGGGGCCATTTTCTTTCAAACCACCATAACCATCAACCAAGAAAATGCCCCCACATTTTTGCCTACAGAGCAATTGGATGGAGGTGATTCCCCAAATAAGCCTCCCTTCCAAGTGATTCTAGTTTTGTCAAGTTGACAAAAAAAAAAAAACAAAAACAAACAAAAAACCAACTAACCGAACCACACAGGGACACAGGGACATGGCAGTTATTGGCTGTGTCTTTACACCCTGAAAGCTCCTGGCTATAAGCTTGGAGATATATGCCCCTGAGTGAATGAGGAGAAACTTAAGTTCAAAGAGGACCTCTGAGAGTTTTTCTTATGGCTCAGTGTGTACAGCACATTCTCAGTTGCTGGTTCTGTGCTCACTGAGAACTACAGCTTCCTGAAGCTTCCCCTGTTAGAATAAGCAGGAAGAGTGATTGATTTACTCACTCTTGATTTTGTGGCCAGAGACTTCACATTGGGGGACTCTAACCAACTGGATCCCAAATTGAGACTAAGTGAAAAATAGTATGTAAAAGAAAAATGTAGAGCTCAGGCTGGTTTGGGAACTCACTGTATAGTCCAGGCTTACCTGGAAACTCGCACTGTAGCCTAGGCTGGCCTCATATTGGATACCTTCTGACTCATTTTCAGAGTACTGGGGCTCCCAGCATGTACCACGATGCACAGCTCAAAAGACACATGGAAATTTTGTCAAAGGAGGAAGACAGCTGATCTGCCTTCTACCTTACAGAAGTTCTGTT
>CABHPH010138808.1:0-57471 GCA_902168325.1 Peromyscus nudipes
AATCAGAAATCCTATCACTAGAGTCACAGGCAGTTTCAAACCACATTGTGTGCTTTGAACTGAACTCCAATTTTCCCTAGAAGAACAGTAAAAATCTTTAAACCCTCTGTGCCATCTATATATCCCCAAATTTTAAAAGATATCTGTATCCTTCAAAAGTGACTTAGTCCTCAGGTCCATTATTTATAGTTTTGGACATTCATGACTGTGTCAACTAATGGAGTCCACAGTCCGTTGTGGCTTATGAGGCTCCGCCATGTCATTTTCACTTGGTTTTTCTCATCTGATATTGACATTTTGATTTGAGTTTTTGGATACATTAACATTCTGAATATAATATAATGTGGATATGATAAAAAAATCCTCTTAGCTTAATGTCTAAGAAATATTTTTTACTTCTCATTTTTTAGTTTGAACCTAAACTACTTAAATTTTAAAACATTCAGATGAATATTCCAAAGCATTGTATCAATGCATTTATCTTCAAAGTCATAAATTTAAACAACTATTTCTTTAAAAAAATATATATGTATGGATAGTCACCCACTCATCTTCTCAGCTATGCGAATGGATGTAATTTAAGTCTAACTTGTTTTTATACAGAATCAAGAAGTTTTATTTCTTCTTTCTTGCTTCACTTGTTTGACCAATCAATAAGTTATATAAACCTGTTCACAATGGCTTGAAGGGAATGCTGTGGAATGAACTGTGTGTGTTCCTGTGGCTTCCCATTTGTTCAAACAAAAAAGCCACAGGACCATGGTGCTTGTGGTGTGGGACCACTGATGCTCTCTGGGTAAGGTACAGAAGGTCAGGAGGCAGCACGGATCTTTTTGTTGTTGTTAAAAGAGTGCTAGTTGAAGTCTGTAATTTAGCAAGGAGACCATTTCAAACACTCAGATTTTCTATGTGAGGCAAAATGAGGAGAACAAAGGTAAAGTTATGATCTGAGCCCATGAAATGTTTTCTAGAGCTGTTGAGTTAAAAGCAATTGACCATTTATATTCACGGTGCTCTCCATGTATTTTAGTTTAAAAATTGGATTACTTCATTTATTTTCCACTTTAATTCACAGCAAATTCTTGTGAAAAGCATTATATCCCTGCTTTATAGTTAAAATCCATTACAGCAAAAATTATTAAAACTCTGGACAGGAAGTTACTCATCCCAGTTGACAATTGTTGCTATGAAATGTTAAATCCAGATTTTTATCCTTAGAAAGCAATTGTTTCTCTTTTCTTATCTCATTGTCTTACATGGGAACCAGAGCACTGACCAATACAGTGATCAATATGCAGCTTCTATCATTATTATGATTTAAGTATGAATCCACTACCCCAAGTTATACACTGAAGACATGATTCTCAGTGAAGATACATTCAAAGATCAGATTTAGGGTAGCAATTGGATCATGAAGGCATTAACCTCATCTATTGATCAAGCCATGGATGAGTTCATAGCTATCAGGTAATTCAGAAGCAGGGATTAGATGAAACAGGTAGGCCAATGTCAGCTTGCTTTGGTTTTGGAGCACCAACACAATTGTCTTAAGTTTGAAGCCAGCTACAAAATGAAATCTCAGAAACAAAAGACAAACAAACAATAAAGCAAAATAGCAGCATTAAACTCATCATGAACAAGCTTTTAGAAGAGATCTAATGCTGATTCTTTGCCATTTTGCTCACATTAAAAAAAATACTGTTGATTTTCAAGTATCAAGTATTTCAAGTATTTGTATATTGTTTTCTCTTCTAATGCAAAATACTTTAAGATCATTAAAAATTAGCAATATGTGCAATATTTTGGTTCCTCTCTCTCCCAATCTTCTTGACAGTCCTTTTGTTTGTGTGTGTGTGACAGCAAAAGTCTCAAGTGTCTTAAGATGTTTCTTGATTCAAATTATCTAGAATATACAGTTCAGAGACCTGAATTTGTTCCAATTTCTAAACACTTGATACTCAGTAGGTTATTTGTATTCATCAGTTGGCATACTGATGCCTATTGCCTTCTCGATGACCTACCAAACCACATCCTCACCTTTATTTGGCAGTTTAACCTTTAATTTAATCCAAGGAAATCAGTCAATTTGCACTTGTGTATATTGTCACATTTTCAAGGGCCCATTTTAAAGTTTTTTTTTCTATTCTAAATGCATTTTACTTGGCACAAAGTATTGATTCACACTCTTGAGTAAAGTCCTTACCCTAAGAACATATCAAAAATTCATTTGAAGTATGTAACACTGACAAGTCCTTTCGATTATTTTCATATTATTATTATCACTTAGTGAAAATGTGTGAAAAGTCATTATGTTTGCTAATGTCTGATTTGTAAACACTCCCATAACTACCTTGATAACAGGAGCATTTTGTGAAGTGCCTGGAGCAGCCGCAGTGAAAATGTCATTGTTAGCATCAGACAACACAACCTTGTCATGAAACCTGGAGCAACATTGGTCAAACCATGCTACTAAAAGTGGCATTTACATTTTGTTGGTTGAGCTACACATCGTTTGCTGTGACTTCATGAGAGTTTTCATCCTATCATCAGGAACAGTTGGTAAGGGAACTGACATTATGGTTGATCCCAGACAAGCAAAGAAGATATGCCTAAGAATAGCCACTGACATCTATTAAATCAACGTTTAAGAGGATTGCTTTCTGTCATTTTGTTTATGTTATTCTTACTGTTGTTTACCCTAACTTTAGGTAAAATTTTTCTCTTATTACATCAGGAAAGAAAATAAATAAATGTCAACAAAAAATAAAATAATAAAAGTCACTGGTATAATAAAGATTTTGCAAAATTTATGGAATCCCTCCTGAAAATAATCATATATAAATGTGCTCCTATTTATTGGTATTCGTGTAGCTGTGTTGCATTGTTTGCTTAATTTACATGTGGTTCAGTTATGACCGGCTGGAACATGTTGTTCTTACAGCAAACACAGGCTATTTTTCTTATGTTATATATCTATGAATTGTTTTTGCCCTTAATTCTGAAAAGCGGAGGATGAACAAGACTATCTGTGAATAAAGCAGAAAAGAATGAAAAGGAAATATGCTCAATGCTTATATTTCAGATGAGTAACCCTATTTCATCTTAAAGCAGAGGTGCTCATTCTCTCATGAATCATCTTGTATGGAAAAAATAGCAGGAAAATAATTGCTACTTCATGTGTGTTATTACTATGTTACATGTATTATGTTGAACCATATAACTGTCCCCAAAATATAATATTACTTTCCACACCAGAAAAAAATTTAAGTATGTTGAAACATTGGTAAGTATACTGCTTATATAAAGCCAAGCTAAAGTTAGAACCAGTGTGATAGTGTGAAGATAGAAGCTTAGATCTGACAAGCACAGTTATAGCTGTCTCAGGAAAAAAAAATATGGCATGTGTTCTTCTCTATCTGCCAACAAGAAGTATTAGAATCACAGTTAAAGAAAAAAAAATGGCTCCTGAATTATTGAAGCACTCTGAAAGGGGAATTTCTCTACAAAATTCTGTTTATTGTTATCATTACTTGTAAGGTGTATTTTATTCTAATTATGGAAAAGTCTTGAGGTGCACATTATTTTCCCTCATCCTGCAAGCTTTTGGCAGCATGTGATTTCTTTTCTGAATCTTAGCAAAAGATCTACCAAGGGTATCATTTGTCATAATAAAGACAGAATAAAACAAAAAGGAAAATATTATGCTGATAATAATTTTGTACAGTGTCAAATATGCAACAAACTAGAGAAACTGAACAAAGGTGCATTTATCATTGATAGTTTCAATTATTTGAAAGTGACATCAAAAATTATTTATCTGTACCCAATTTCATTTTCTTTGGTGTTAGAGGTTGAATCCTGGGCTGCACATAAATGCATCTCTTGGTTTGACATTGGTTTATACTGATTACATGAAGAATCTAGTGTTTAGGAAAAACATGCTCAAGGCACTGAGATGAATTTATGTTTATTCAGAAATTAATAAAAAAACAAGGGGTTGGAGATAGTTTTCTAAGTAAGGTAAAGCTCAATGAATAGAAATCACATAGACACCCAAAATACACACTAGAGGAAAGTCTGCAGTTTCAGTAAGAATTGGACAGGAACTCTGAGTATTAATTGATAGAAAAATGACAGTAAGCATGTCTCTATCAAATTCCAAAAAATCACCTCCAAATAAACCAAAGACACCAGTGCAAAATCTGATACGTAGAGAAGAAAAAGACAATTTCCTACAAGACAGAGGTGTGGGAAAGGACTTTTTGAATAGGATGGGATTTGCTGAGGGATTTAGGTCAATAATTGAGAAATGGACGCTTGTAAAACTGAAAAGGTGTTGTACAGCAAAGGAAGCAATTAAATGATGTGAAGCCCACAGGCTGACAGAGAATCATTATCAGATAAACATCTGACAGAGGATTATTAGTCATAATTTGCAAAGGACTCAAAAACACAAAGAATCAAAGAAACAAATTATTATTTTTTGGCCCAGACACACTCCCCTGTTGATTCAGGGCAGTGGTAGCACATGCCTTTAATCCTAACACTTGGGATGCAGAGGCAAGTGAATTTCTGAGTTCAAGGTCAGCCTGGTATGCAGAGCTAGTTCCAGGATGACCAGTGCTGCACAGAGAAACCCTGTCTTAAAAAAAAATCAAAAAAAAAAGAAAGAAAAGAAAAATAATTAATTGACACTTGTCTGATTGTAGTTAAGGCCAATCAATTAAGGGGAGCAAAATCACTACTTGTGAGAGTTCATTGGCCTTAGAGGAGAAAGTACCACTGACATTTTCTCAAACCTGCATAATTTCCAACTACATTCTGAATACTTATCTCTGTACCCACATGTAGATACATCTTTACTCCGCTTCAAAAATGCTTGTCTCCAAAGCAGAAAAAAGAGCATAACAGAAAGACAGCTGGCCAACCTGTAGAGAACAGCTGAGCATGGGATATCCAGACCCAGTTAATATACCTACAACACAATCCTACACCTAAGGCCCTGGATGCATTGTGGAAGAGGGAGATGAAAGTTTTTATGAGCTGAAGGTACAAGTTTTCTCCCGTGAGATTGTGTCTTCCATATGTGACAGGGAAGTGACATCCATAAAATCTCAACAATATGACTTCCTACACGAGATATTGACAACACAAACTGAAACGTCAAAGTGGATAGGAAAAATCACATGGGCTGCACCCCAGACTAAGAGCTGGATATTAATAGGATAAAGTAAGTATATTAATGATTGATAAAAGAGGGAGAATTTGTCTTCCTCGGGAGTGGAATGTCTCATTGGTTATTTAATATGAAGTAGTTGGCCCTAAAAACATATAAATCCAGCAATATATATGTGTATATTTATGTATAACAGTAATAATTAAAGAAAAGAGGCCATGAATTCGAGAGGAAGTGATATGGGAAAGTTTGGAAGAAGAAGAGGGAAAGAGAGAAATAATGTAAATACAGTGTATGTGTGTATAAAAAAATTTAAAAGAATTTAATAGAGATATATTTTAAATCCCTCTTAAACAATTTCTGACTATAAGTAACCATAAATGTTCTCTTTATTAAAGGATAGGCCAAATAAAAAGTTGAGAAAACAAGTGACATTTCCATCACCAAATAACGTTTCCTGATGTGGTTATTTTTAAATGTGTTTGTTTACATCACTTCTCTTCTATGAGGCAGTGACTGCTTTTGCACACTGACCTCCCTACTATGAAACACAGGCGAAGCTGGAACAGCCACACACAGAGTCAGCAGAGAATCATTTCTGGGTAAGGGTGAACCGGTGTAAAGCAGAGCTAGAGCTAGACATTTCAAAACATTCTAAGATTAATAATAATCAACCGGAAGTAATATTTACCTGTAGAAAATCAGAACCATTTCACTTAGGTCAGCAATGATTTATTTTACCAAATAGTGTGATATTAATTTTTATAAAGCCCTTCATCATAGCAAATAATTTCTTGAGACACTCCATTTTAAAGTTTCTGTTTGGTTGACAGATTTCTCTGCTATTGACAGCTCATTTCTCTAGGATCAACAGCTCATAAAAAAGGAATATTATTCTCCCTGCACCATCAGGTAGATAAGTGAGATGCCAAGAGTGGCAAATGATTCTCCACCCCTAACACCCTTCCACAGTTTTTGAAAAACAATGTGGTGTTTTCGATAAAGACTTAAATATCATTTGGGCACTTAGCATATGAATGCTACAAAATATTAAAGAAGCAGCTCATTTAGAAAGTATTTTACTTTACTTCCTTATGTAGCATTAAAAGAATATGTGCTAACCTTACATTAACAATAGTTCTTTCAGAAGTTTTCTTTAATTCTTAATTTTCTCCAGTTTGTAAACCATGTGTTTTATTGTTGATATCTACATTAAATTAATTATGAGATAGTATTTTAAATGATGGTTTTTGAGAAAATACATACAATTGTCAGAATGCCAGTGTCTGGTAAACACTGTAGTCTCTGGAAACTGCTTTTTGCTTTCTTTAGCTGTTTATTTTTGATCATCATGTAGTCTGTTCTTGAACATTTCCAGTTCAATATTACTCGTGGTAGGAATCCCAAAGATTTCCATGCCATTTCTCTGTGACTTGTTCTTCTGTTGGTCTTATAAACAGCCCTTCTCCATGCTGACTCCCCTCAAGAGAAAACTAATACAAAAATTATCTTTCTGAGAAACCAAACCAAGGCTGATACTTGCCTAAAAACTGTGTGGTGAACTCTTAGTAACATTCCTTATTCTTTAATATGTCATGAAATATGTAGTTAAGGACTGTGTATGTTTTAATGAACTTTAAATATGGTAATAGTTTATATACTAATTCTGGAAGGTTTCCAAGTACTTCACTTCATGAATTGGGCCAAAGCTTGCAAATCTCTGAAGATATACATAGTGTACACTAATACAGCTAAGGAGTTTTCATTTGTGAAAAAATAGTTTAATTTTGTTTAATAATAATGCCATTTATCAATAATCATCAGTTAGATTTACTGTTGAATCATAGTTATCTCTGAACAGTGTTGCAAATAAAACCAGCATTAAGATTATCCATTATTTTACATGATTGAGTGCTATGAATAATGGCATGAAAATTAGTATTTGAAGGAAAGTAAACTAAATATTAATAACTTCTCAAGTTGTGGTACAAATTTTGATAAAGTTCGTATTTTAGTTTGCCATTTTAATCAAAGTTTATTTTACGTTTAATCATGTATGTACCTCTGTGAGTGTATGCTATACACATGTGCCCCTAGAGGGTAGGAGCAATGGATATCATGGAGCTAGAGTCTTAGACAATGTGAGCCACCTGATGTAGGTGCTAAGAATTAACACAGATCCTCTGGAATAGTAAATAATTCATGTTTTAAATTTCTGGGTCATTTCTCCTCACCAGTTTTTCCGTTGTTTTAGATTAAATAGATATAAGAATCTTTCAGGCCGGGCGGTGGTGGCAAACGCCTTTAATCCCAGCACTCGGGAGGCAGAGCCAGGCGGATCTCTGTGAGTTCGAGGCCAGCCTGGACTACCAAGTGAGTTCCAGGAAAGGTGCAAATCTACACAGAGAAACCCCGTCTCGAAAAACCAAAAAAAAAAAAAAAATAAGAATCTTTCAGAATAGCTAATAAAATACCTATATAACTTATTTAAAATATGAATTGAAGTATGTTTTTATTTCAATTTTTATTTTTCTACTTTTATATTGAAAATATATTCTTCTCTCATACAATATATCCCAACCACAATTTTCCGTCCCTCCACTCCTCCCAGCCTCCCTACCTCTCTCTTCTTCCCCAGTTCCACTCCCCCTTTATTTTTCCTTCAGAAAGGAGCAGTCCTCCAAGAGACAACAACAAAACAAGATACAATAAACACAAGACAAAAGCCTTCCTATTAAGGCTTGACAGGCAACTCAAGGGAGGAAGAGTCCCAAGAGCAGGCAAAAGAGTCAGAGACACACTAGTGATACAAGGAGAACATGACCTACTGAAACAACTGGCAGGAGCCAATTGACTTCTTCAGGGGACAAAGCCTGGGAATAGCATGAACAAGCTCTCCTTGTGGCAAAGACCTGGAGAGACCCTGACCCATTTTGCAAAGCCTGTGGACAGTTCATAGCACAATTCTGGGCATGACCCCAGAAGCAAATGTGCTACCTGCTCTCCTTGCATTCACTATGCTAGCCATATGGCTGGCTACCTTTAGTATCACTTTCTCAGTCAGGGATAAAATAGCTATTACAAAAGGTAAACTTCCCTCTGATGACTCTCCTCTGAGTGAGCCAGAGGGAATGTTTTTAAAAATATACAGTGGACCTGATTCACCCCCTAAATCCTTTGATGTTTCAAGTGTGGCGGTGAATTCAGGCTTCTTAATAACAGGGTGTTGCCTTTCCAACACACCCTGTGACTAGCCTGAAAGAGTCATGGTAGTTCATGAAGTTTAATATTACATACTTGTATAACTGTTCTGGAGAGAATGATCTAACCACAAGTGTCTAGGAGAAATGCTAATAAAGAGATGATATCAGGAGTTAATGGGAACAGGGAATGAATCAGTTTCATAAAAAAACAGTACCCTAAGAAGTTAAGAGAGGAGGACATGAGAACAAGGGATAAACAGTGTCCATCATTAAGAGTGATTTTCCAAGTTATGTTGCCTATAGGAACAGAAAATCCTGGAAGAGAGAGAGTAGTACAGAATGTAGAATGAATTGATCCAGCTTTGGCTAGTGAATTGACTGTGAGAACTCAGACCCTACCAGATGTAAATATTAACCCCTAGAGACAAAACTGTCCCTTACTCTGTATGAGGCTGTAACCACAGATGCTGCCAACTGGGCACAGTCTCCTACCTGTAGGCGTGGCTAGTTAGAAAACTTCCTTTGTGGGTTGCAACACTGCTTATGCTTCTAACGTTAGAGTTACAGGTCAAATAGGTAATGGTTATAAGTGAGAAAGTTGGGGAAAGGAAGGGGAAAGAAGCAAAGGAACAAACTAGCAATTATTGTAACCATTTTTAGAAACTTAAGAAAACAAATCTGATTGTAAAACTGTTCAAACAAATTCTATAAATAAAAACAGCCTAAGCTATCCAGGCCACTTGTTTGAAACAAGTGGTTACAGTTTCCTCCTTGTGACAACTTCACACATCCATCCCAGGTCATCAGACTTGTCTGGAGATAGGTTTCCAGCAGTCAACTAAGCAGAGCTCATATGGGCTCACAGAGCCTGAAGAGGTAAGCACACACCCTGAATCATCTGCACCATGTTCTCTGTGTACATGCTATGGCTATTAACTTGGTGTTTTGGTGGGACTCCCATTTCAATCTTTAAAATCCATTTATATACACTTAGTTATCAATGATTCATATGGACTACCATTTGAAAAAAATTGTATCATGGTGAAAGGTTTCTGTTAATTAGACAAATTAGGAATGTATACTAATTATGTAGAGTATGAGCTGTATATGTGTATACTTTTTTTACATATACTAACATAAATTAATTTATTTTGGTAATTTGAAACAAAGTCCAACTATGAAGCTCAGGTTGGCTTTGGACTCCTGATCCACTTCATTGAGCCACCTGAGTACAGAGAGTGTATGAATTTGTCATCTACCATGTACAGCCTAATATTAATTCAAATATCTATCTGCAATATACATATACCAGTGTCACTCATCATCTGAGTAGCCATAGAAAATAGCATAGAAAACTAACTTCTCTAAAGGAAATGATCAAATAAAGAATAAGCATTTTTTAAAACTGTAAATACTATATTAGTATTAGTAATAGTTGGATTGACATTAATTTCAACTATTATTGGCAGAAAATTGTCCCAAATTCATTAAGTGAAGCCCAAACTCACAGTACTTCTGAATGTGAATCTGCCCTATACAGAGGTAATTAAATCAAAGGAAGATATTTACCAGAGGACCTAGCTATAGCAGGAGGATGGTATGCTCAGTGAAACAATCTGCCTTTGCAGAGCAGAGACATTTGTAGAGACATCAGCAGTGTAGCCACCTGTAAGTAAAAAGAAAAAAAAAGAAAAAAAAGAAAAAGGGAATGACCCTCCTAGCCCTTTCCAGAAATACCTTGTTTTTTTTTTTTTTTTTTTTTTTTTTTGATGCCCTGCCTCCAAAGCTGAGAAAATAAAGCACACTATAGAGCTGTTTAGATAGTGGTAACTTATTAATACAGTGCTACCAAATTATTCCTAAGTTTCTAGTAAGGAGTCTTTGTAATTTGTAAAGTAGTGGAAAGTTTATAATACGTACAGTTTACAACTTAGCAAAGCCATTGACTGAATGGATGTATCTGAAAACACTAAGTCCCCTTATAAGTTATATTTTCAAGTTGAATGGCTTGTAGTCCTTTGCAAAGAGAAAGGTGTCTTATTCATATTGACTTCACATACTAAGTGATTAATGCATTTAAAATATACAAGACTTTATTTATGTTATATTATGTATTGTTAAAGACAATAGATTTTGTTATGACATACATACTTGTATACAAGGTAATTTGAGCATTTCACCTTCTCTGACAGTCTTTGCACTATTCTTTTCTACTTATATGTCCTCCCTAGTCCCATTTAGCTCCCTATCGTTTTTTGAATCACATAAATTCACTGTATGATCAAACCAAACTGTTTCTCTGTATGAGTCCAAAAACATCAACGTCAGTTGGAGATAGAGAATAATGTATTCATGTTTATCACTGAACTTTACCTTTCAATATTCTCTTAAATATATGATGTGTTTCCGTGTGTGTGTGTGTGTGTGTGTTTGAATGCTCACCTTATGTCTGAGCATGTGCATGTTGAGGGCAGAGAAGTACAGAGTGTACCTCCCCATCAGTCTTAACCTTACTTTTTGAGACAGAATCTCTGCCTCAACCAGACACTCACCATTTTGGTGAGCCACCCTGGCCAGTGAGTTTCTGGAATTTGCCTAACTCAGCACCATATGCAGAATGCCTAACTTTCACATCACTGTGAACTCTGGTCCTCATTTTTTTCATAGCAATTTTCTTACCCCCTGAGCTAATATCCTCAGGCCCTCAAGACAGCCTTGGAAAAGAGATACATATCATCTGTATTTCATTTCTATATTTGATAATTTAACTTGTCACTCAAAATTCAGACTACTTCAAAAACAGTTATTCTAATCTGGTTTTATTAAAAACAATAAAGAGTCCTGTTTGGCTGATCAATAAAAATAAACTGTGGAAGTGTTCATGTATGAAGTCCGCAAACATAAAATTGTTTCTAAAAAGATCAGATAGATATCTGCTTGTAAAGTTAGCAATGATATTGGAAAAAAACAAACAAGAATTTTTAACATAAAATGCTAATTTCAAGCTGTTCTCTAATATTGGATCATGCAACATTTAAGATAATAACTACATCCCCAGTGAATTCTGTCCATTTTTAGTGATGCATATTTCATGCTACGAATTTTCTGAGTATTTAAAATCTTTTTGAGCTGGATATGGAATTTCACATCCATAATACCAACATTCAGGGGGTGAAAGAGGAGAATTTTTTTTATGGACAGCTAGGGCTACTCTCAACAAAACAACTAATTAATATTCTGGACAAAATAAAAACTTGTGCCATACGTACAATTTAAAGGTGTTTCTTGGTCTCGTCTTTTAAAATAATTTCAAAGTAATTTTTTTAACTTTATGGTTTACTTTATTTGTTTTTTTCACCAACTTGTGCCGTAAGCATCATATATAAGTATACAACTGAACCAAATATCAAAGAAATTAATATAAAAAACTTTCAAAAGTTGTCTATTCTACAATTCCAATTATATGACATTTGAAACACATTCAAGTGACACATGTAAGGTCATGATTCCCCCAGCATGGGGAGCTGTGAAACTTCATGACCCCGCAACTCTCTGAAGGGGAAGAATTATTCTATAATCTGATTATGCAAAATTAATACTTGGTTAAAACTCTTAAACTGCAGTTCTTTAAAATGTTAGTTTTCCAGAATTTTCCGTGAAAATTCAAACACCCAGGTCTAAAAGCAAATGAAAATGTATTCTTTAAGAAATTGTATATGTCAAGGATGAAGAACAAAACAAGGAAGAGATATAATTATGTTGATTAATTCACAGAGCTTATATGAATGCACCAGTGAAGATAGCTTCCCAGATCAGAGACTAGTTAATTTGTATATATTAATAAGTTCAGTGACAGATATATGAAGTTAAATTACATAATGCAGGAAAGCTGAACACTCTATTATGATTTACACACCATATCTAATGGAAATATTCACAGAGCAGAAGGTTTAACTGGTGGAAGGCTCTTTGAAGACTTTTCTTTATGAAGTATCAGGAAGGACTGATGCAAGGGAAATTCTTCATTTACATTAACATCTGCAGTGAAGACATTCACTGGTGAATAACTGGTGAAGACATTCCTTCCATGGTCAAATAAGGAGGCTTTTTGATGCACCCATGAGCTGGTTCCAAGATACTCTTCTGTGTTGACTCCTCTGGTATTTCAATATTTTGTAAATAAGAAGAATTACCTACAGTGTTTTTCCTTGCCTACTGGTGATTTTAGTTTTTATAGAAGGACCTGAGCTGGTAACATAAAAAAAGGCAGCCACTGTGACAGTAAAGTTAAAAACAGTTGAAGAGTGGAGTGCCTGGCCTACCAGCAGCAGTAGCCAAGCGTATGGATGTGTACATCCAAGAAATAGGAACCTGTGTGAGACAGGAAGCATCATCATGGTGCACAAGAGCAGCATGAGCCTTATATTTTGAGAAAACTTTTCTACTGATTCAAAAGCTTATTTAGTTGCAGTTCACTGAGGTTCGTTCCCTTCATCAGAATAGTATCTGTTTCTGTACTGACTTCTTGCAGTATTGTTTTGAATTCCCATATATATATATATATATATATATATATATATATATATATATATATCTGCATGTTTTTATGTTTTCATTATGTCAATAATTCCATGTCTCTTAGTACCAGAACTACCTTTTCTTGTTCTTAATTTTGATCATGAATTGGATCCTTTAAGACATTTTCCTTTGTCACTGCCACCTTGTGAATTTTCTCTCCATGGAGATGGTGAAAGACATTTCAGAAGGAGATTTCTCTCCTGGTTCTAGATAGTTTCTGATTTCTCTTGTAATATGATACTTGCATAGTGCCTAATGCCCCTTTGCTCCTGAAAGTCCTATACATGACTTCTCAATGAGATTCAAAATCTTCCTGGAGGGGGATTGTCATTGATTATTAATCCAATTCTGTAGTAATTCGTGAAACCATAGGGCCATCCAATGAATAGTGATCCAGAGCTGTCTCATATACAGTGTGTGAGTGTGTGGTTGTGTGTCCAACCTTTCTTCAAATATAACTCTCTGTCACCATCAACCCTAGCAACCATGTTTTCCCTCTGCCTCTAGTGTTGCTACATGCATTAAAATTCTTTATAGCCCTTTAACAATTGGTTCTCTGCTACTAGTCATAATATGCTAAATTAAATTTCTGAATTTAGTATTCTGATGTGGTAACACTCATCTACAATGCCAGTATTCAAAAGTCTAAGACAGGGGGATAATTTCTTTGCAGCCAGCCTAGTATGTATTCAGAGATGGTATTTTTGTTCTTTCTAAAATTCTCTGTTCCAAATTAGTTCTAAAACCTTGGATGGTCATGAATTGAGTTTCATTTCCTTCAGATGGATAGAGTGAGTGCTTTTGATACTTACCAAAAGGCTGTTTTTAAAGCCAGATAATAACAAAAAGGCTAGCACTCTTACTAGTGTGGCAGTATAAGTCCAGTTTCTCAGCAGGCAGAAGCAAGAGGATCGTGACTTCAAGGCCAGCTTGGTCTACAAAGTACAGTTAAGGGTTTCCTCAGCAACATAGTGGGAAAAATCAGGACCAAAGGTTTTGAAAAGTAGAAAAAGGCCAGGCATACTTCAACCACTGCTTAGCCCAGTGCTTTCCTCAGTGTTGATAGTAGAAGATTCTTCAAAATGAATAAGCAAGTAAACAAATAAATATTGACCCATGTTCCTGTTCAGTTTTCTGATAGGATTTCTTTCTCTTGACTGAATAATATTTTTTATTCTCAATATTCACAATACTAAATGTAATTTAAAATTGGCATTCTGAACTAAAATCTCTAAAGCATAAAAAATACACATTTCTTAATGTAGTTCATTTTCAAATTGCCAATAGAATTGAAAAATGTATTTTACTGAATAAAAATAAACTTGAAAAGTACAACAAATTTCAAAAAAGGAAGATTACAGTAGATTGGAGAGTAGCAGATGAAAATAGACTAAATATTTTTGGAGCAATGACTAAAACAGCAAAGACTAGACAAAAAAGAAAACCAAGTTTAGTTAGAGTTGATGTTAGTATCCTCCTCTCTAAGACAGTTTAAATGCTTTTATTTTGTCGAATTCAAGAGGATTATATTTGTCATAAATATACTTACCTAGCCATCTGACATATAGCACATACAGGGTAAATCCCTAACATAGATGAGTATATAAACATGTTTTCTGGTGATAAACTAAAATTATTAAAACCATTGGCAAATAAACAGTCTTTATTGTTGTATTTGTTTTTTATTGAAAATAGATTCTTCTTCATACAATAAATCCCAGCAGCAGCTTCCTCTCCTTCCATTCCTTCTAGCTCCTCCACATCTTCCCTCTCATCTTAGGAAGATCCACTTCCCCTCCATTTCTTCTTCAGAAAAGTGGAGGCCTCTAAGAGACAACACTGGAGTTGTTTACAGATCTCCACAGGACCTCCTAGGTGAGCAACTCACTTGCTTGTAACCCAATCCCAGCACTGGAGGTCTTGCCTGTTTACAAAACATGGCCAGTCCAGACTCTATATCCTCCATTACTAGAAGTCCTCAGTAAGGATTTTGTTGAATATGTAGATTGCTTTCAGTAAGACAGCCATTTTTACAAAATGTTAATTCTACAAATTAATGAGCATGGGAGATTGTGATACCCTCTTCAATTTCTTTCTTCAATGAAGTTTTTGTCATAAAATTCTTTTACTTTTTTGATAAGAGTTAGTTACTCCAAGATATTTTCTATTTGCTACTGTGAAGGGTGTTGTGTCCCTGATTTCTTAGTACATTTGTCATTTGTATGCAGGAGGGCTAGTGACTATTTATGTTGTTGGTTAGTTAGTCTTATATCCAGCCACTTTGCTGAAAGTGCTTATTAGCTGTAGGAGTTTCCTCGTGGAATTTTAGGGTCGTTTATGTGTACTATCATACCATCTGCAAATACCTGTACTTTGACTTCTTCCTTTACAGTTTTCTCTCTTTGATCTCCTTCAGCTGTCTTCTCGCTCTAACTCAGACTTCAAGTACTCTGTTGAAAAGACACTGAAAGAGTGGAAAACTGAGTTGATCCTGATTTTAGAGGAATTGGTTTGAGTTTCACTCCGTCTAACTTGATGCAGGCTGTATCCTCATTTTAAATTGCTTTTATTATGCCCCCCTTTCCCTAATCTTTCCAGAACTTTTGTCATGAAGAAATTTTGGACTTTTTCAGACATTTTTCTACATCTTATGAGATAACCACATGGTTACTTTGTTTTATTTTATTTATATGTTAGATTATATCTACTTATGTCCCTACGTTGAACCAACCCTACTCGCTTGGATGAAATCTGCTTGATCAAGGTGGATGATCTTTTCTACACATTCATGGACTTGGCTCGCAAGTATTTTGTTGAGTACATTTTCATCTGTGTTCATAAGGAAAATTGGTCTGAATTATTCTTTCTTTGTTTAATTTTTATTGTGATTTGTATATCATGATAGCTATAGCATCATAAAATGAATTGGGCAATGTTACTGGTGTTTCCATTTTGTGGAATAATTTGAGAAATATTAACATAAACTCTTCTTTGAAATTCTGGTAGAATTCTCTCCTAATACCTTCTGGCCCTAGGCTTTTTTGGGGGGCACAGGCTGAAAATTTGAATGATGGCTTCTATTTCATTGGGGGTTACAGGTCTATTTAAATAGTTTATTTGATCTTGATGGAGCTTTGGCAAGGGATACCTATCAAGAAAATTATCCATTTCTTTTATATTTTCCAATTTGGTGAGGTATAGGTTTTAAAGTATGCCCTTACGATTCTCTGGATTTCCTCAGTGTCTGTTGTCATGTCCCCCTTTTCATTTCTGATTTTACTAATTGGGTTATTTTCTCTCTGTTACTTATTTGAATAAAGGTTTGTCTAACTTGTTGATTTTCTCAAAGAACCAACTCTTTGTTTCATTGATTCTTTATATTCTCTTTGTTTCTATTTTACTGATTTCAGGCCTGAGTTTTATTATTTCCTTCTGTCTACTCTTCTTGAGTGTGTTTGCTTCTTTTCGTTCTGGAGCTTTGAGGTGTGCTGTTAAGTTGTTAGTATGAGCTCTCTCTGTTTTCTTTATGAAGGCTCTCAGGGCTAATCGCTTTCCTCTTAGCAACAATGTCACTGCGCCCCATAAGGTTGGGTGTGTTCTGACAGATTTCTACGAAGTCTTTAAGTCCTTCCTTTATTTCTCCTACTATTGTTTGTGAAATCCAGCTTTAATCCATACGATCTAAGAGGGAGCTATTTCAGTTTTCTTGTGTCTGCTGAGCCTTTGTCTGTGACAGAATATGTGATCAATTTTGGAAAAAGTTCTGTGAAGTACTGATAAAAGGTATATTCTTTTGTGTTTGGGTGGAATGTTCTGTAGATATCTATTAGGTTCATTTGGTTTATAATGTCAGTTAGCTCCAGCATTTCTTTGTTCACTTTTTGTCTCAATGACCTATCCATTGGTGAGAGTCAAATATTGTAGCCTCCTACAATCAGTGTGTCAATGTCTGATTTAATATGTAGTAGCATTCCTTTTAGCTTGGTGGGCGCCCTTGTGTTTGGGGCAGAGATGTTAAGAACTGCAATGTCATTTTGGTGGATCCTTCCTTTGATGCATATGCAGTGTCCTTCCCTGTCTCTTTGGGTTAGATTTGGTCTGTAGTCTATTTTATTAGATATTAAAATTTTCATACCAACTTGCTTCTTAGTTTCATTTGCTTAGAATATCTCCTTTCAATCCTGTACTCTGAGTTAATGTTTATCCTTGATGTTGAGATACACTTTTTTTGTATGTAGCAAAATGATGGGTCCTATTTTTGTATCCTCTCTGTTAATCTGTGTCTTTTTATTAGGGAATCGAGGCTACTGATGTAGAGTGATATCGGTGAACACTGACTGTTAATTCCTGTCATTTCATTGTTATTGTTATAGGTAGTGATAGTGGTGTGTATGTGGGAGCATGCTTCTTTTCTGTTGGTTTTGCAATTGTTAGGTTATATATTTCCTGTGGTTTCATGTATATAATTTGGACTCTTTCACTTAGACGTTTTCTTCTAGTACCTCTGTAGGGCTAAGTATATAGGTATTGTTTAATTTTGACTTTATCATGGAAGATTTTACTTTTTTCATCCATGATGATTGAAACGTTTGCTTGGTATAGTAATCTGAGGTGGTATCTGTATTTTCTTATAATCTGCAGCACATCTGTCCAAGCCCTTCTGGGTTTTTAGAGTCTCCATTGAGAAGTCAGGTATAATTTTAATAGGTATGCCTTAGTATCTTACTTGGTATTTTTCCCTTGAACTTTTTATATTTCTTCTTCATTCTGTATGTTTAGTGTTTTGATTATTATGAGGAGAAGGGTCTTTCTTTTCTGCTCCAATTTATATGGTTCTGTATGCTTCTTGTACCTTTGTAGTTAACTTTTTCTTTTGGTTAGAAAATTTTTCATTGATGATTTTACTAAAAATATTTTCTGTCCTTTTGATCTGATAATATTCTCCTTCCTCTATTCCTATGTTCCTAGATTTGTTCTTTTCATAGTGTACCAGATTTCCTTGATGTTTTGTGCAAATACTTTTTGGATTGAACATTTCTATGAATGATGTATCCATTTCTTCAATTTTATCTTCAATTACTGAAAGATTCTTTCATCTACCTCTTATATTCTGTTGGTTAAGCTTACATTCTTTTCTCTGAATCCATATCAATTTTTGTTTTATTATAGTTATTCTGATTGGGTTAAGATGAAATTTCACAATAGTTTTCATTTGCCTTTCCCTGAAGTCTAAGGATGTTTGAAAATGATTCTTGGTCATCTTGGTTTCATCTTTTGAGAATTCTGCTTATGTGCATGTACCATTTTTTAACTGGATTGTTAATTTTCTTGATAATTAGGTTCTCCTTTTGATTTTTGTTTTGAGTTCTCTATATATTCTAGATACCCTATGCAAGATGGATAGATGATAAGATTTGGTTTTCTGTCCTGCGGGATATCTTTTCATAAAAATGGGGATATCTTTTGATGTACATAAGTCTTTAGTTTGATTTGGTCCTATTTGTCCATTGATGCCTTTAATGCCTACCCATTGGGTTCATGTTCAGAAAGTCGTTTCTTGTGAATATAAGTTCAAGTACATTCCCTACTTTCTCCTCTATCATATTCTCCATATCATATCATTCTCTATCTATCAGTGTTTCTTTTTTCTGTCTTTTTTCCCTGTTTTTTTGAGACAACGTTTCTCTGCTCTGAAAATCACTTATAGACCAACCTGACCTCAAAATCACAGAGATGCACCTGACTCTGCTTCCTAAGGGCTGGGATAAAGGCTTGCATCACCACCACCTGACCAGTGTTTCATTTCTTATGCCAAGTTTATCGATCCATTTGGATTTTTTTCTGTTAAGTTTAAAAAATAAGAATCTAATTTAATTACTTCATAAGTTGGTTTTCAGTTTGACCAGAAGTGTTTCTTAAAGATTTCTTTTGCTTTTTCCAGGGTGTGTTTTTGTCATTTGTCAAAAAACCTGAATCCTTATAGAGATTAACAAACTAGTATGAAGCCATGGGGGAAAGGGGGAATCTTTCAAATAAGATGAGGTTGAATACAACATGACAAAAAGAGAAAATAATAATGGAACAGTAAAGAAAAACTGAGGTGAGAAAGGAAGAAACCAGTATAGGAAGAAACATAGGGATGCACAATTAATATTAATGCCCTTTGAAAAAGACGTATGGAAATCTATAACTATAGATTTTATATATATGCTTCCTTATATGGCCCATGTATATGTATACATATATAGGCATAGATATACATATAATTGAATGAGTTTCAATCAAGGCACCCCTATAACTGTGAAACAATATCCTAACTAAGCATACTATGCTACCAAAAAAAACCAACCAAATAAAAAACAAACAAACATAAAAACCAGTACCAGGAAATAGTTACTTCTTTTAAGCTGCTATTCAGTGGAATCACAGAGATTCTCACCACCAAATACTTCAGGTTACTTTCTTTCTTCTTAGTTATCTTCCAGAATCCTATTGCTAAAGACTACATTAGTTTAGTCTTAAGCATGGGAAATCAGGTAGGTACTGAACTAGAATCTTCCTCTATTAGTTAGTTTTTATAATACTGGAAAGTATTCACATTACCATAGTAGAAAAGCAATAGTCTAGAATCTTCCTCTATTAGTTAGTTTTTATAATACTGGAAAGTATTCACATTACCATAGTAAAAAAGCAATAGTCTCATCTAGCTATGAATTATATGTGTTACAATAATGGTTTGCCTGAAAAAAAAATCCCACTGTTATAATTCTTGTCACAAATATCTTGTGAGTGTTCTGTAGCACGAATTTTTAGAAGGTTTTATTAATAAAAACAAACCTAGAGCCAGATACTGGGGTCAACACTGGAAGATCAGAGAAGCAGAATAAGCCAAAGTCACCTCACCTCACCAATTCCTCAGCTGATCTTGTTTCCCCAAACTGGAAGCCTCTGAGTCCTCACCTGAATGGATCTCAGCTGAACTGCTGATAAAAAGTCTAAAAGCTTAAAGGGCTCTAGTTCCTGGTCCTCATGCCTTATATACCTTTCTGCTTCCTGCCATCACTTCCTGGGATTAAAGGCGTATGTCACCATGCCTGGCTGTTTCTAGTGTGGCTTTGAACTCAGAGATCCAGATGGATCTCTGCCTCCAGAATGCTAGGATTAAAGGTGTGTGTGCCACTATTTTCTGGCCTCTATGTCTGTCGAGTGGCTGTTCTGTCCTCTCACCCCCAGATAAGTGTATTGGGGTGCACAATATATCAGCCACAGTATTCAGCAACTATCTGATTGGATTTAAGGACCACAGCAAGGGATGAAACACATGCCCAAAGCTGTTAATGAGGGTGAGAACTGTGGCTAGGTAGATCATGGGCTATAGGAGAGAAATTGCTGGTGTTATTCTTCTAAATAGATGTAATCTTACAATGATTTCTAGTGATTTAGTATTATACCCATAGCTCAGTACATCTGTCAAACATCACCAGAGAAGTTTCTTCTTTCAGTAGATGGCAATTAACAAAGAGATCCACAATTGGACAATGTGCAGAGAGTAAGAGAATTTGTAGTGCTCAGTTTCCAAGGGGGATGCTTATATCACACCCCTTTTCTCAAAGTTCATAGATCTTCAAAAAGAGGATGGGGAAATAGTGGTGTATGAATTCAAAGTTACAGTGTTTTCCAAGTAGGACACAACTGATGGATTTGCATATGTGAACTTAGAGTGGATGCTACAGAATGCACAATACCTGTGCAAGATCATGCCAGAAATAACCTAGCATGGAGCAGGGATATGCACAAAACTACACCCCTATCTAATAATGGGTTAGCTACTGAAACAGTTAGCTACTGAGAGCACAGTCAGTTTTCTTTAAGGTTGAAGCCCCTAGGAGGTTGACCATGATCCAGTGGACTGCCACACACTGAAAAGTGTAAGGACATCTCAAATTAGACTTGATGAGTTAAAATAAGAAAAAGAGTACACAGTGTTGTGTGGATAAGGAAGGATGTGCTGGATCTGGGAAATACGATGATCAATAATATGATCAAAATACACTGTATGAAATTCTCTAGAAACCAATAAAAAAAGAAAAAGAAAATGAAAATAATGTTGTATGGTTCATCGTGCTTCCGTAAGAGACATTGAGATACCAATTAATATTTTCCACTATGGGAAACCTGAAAAATCATATATATAATTGGGTAATGTTTCTGTGCTTCTGTGATTTGCAATGATTATTTCTTCTGAAATTGCTTGTATAGGAAGCAAAAACTAAGAGATAAGAGAAAAATTGTGGGTGGACATTGCTGAAATGGCTTCTCTTATTCCCAATTTTCATTTTTAAAATATTTAACAGTTTTTAAAATTATTATGAATAACTCATGCTGCTATCTAAGCATTTTACTTCATTTTGTTTTGGGAGCTGAGACTATAGCTCAGTTGTGGAGTGTTTCTTTGCATGTGTGAGTCCTTGGGTCCCATCTCTAGCACTGCACAGTAAGTTCTTTATTTTTTTTTAACCATCTAATGTGGTTTAGGGAAATTAATTCAAGCTAAAAATATAATTAGAGCTCTAATTGTAGATCACACTAATAAAATATCATAGCCGACTGATATAGAAAATAATTGGAGAGAATATTAAAATGATCAAATTTCAGGAAAGATATGAAGCAACACCTGGAGGTTATTAAAAAATAATTATGTTCTGAGAAGAGTTGTGATTGCAACAGATTATTATTAGAAAGTATTTAGGGGGAGCTAGTATATTGCTCAAGGGCCAAGTATTTCATGGTATGCACAAGGCTATGAGTTATATCAACAGCAGCATATCATAAAAAAGATAGGTAATTTATAATAAAATGACAGTATTGTTAGATTTTAAAAATGTTGGAAGAGAGACCTTGGTAGGTTGGAGCCAAGGGGCCCCAGGAGAGATAAGAGACCGAGACACACCATGTAGACAGCACTCACATGCAGGCTTTTATTAGTGGGGAAGGGGGAAGGGAGAGGGAGAGGGAGCAGAGAGCTGCCTCATGGGGAGAGAGAGAGAGAGAGAGAGACAGAGAGACAGAGAGACAGAGAGACAGAGAGACAGACAGAGACAGAGAGAGAGACAGAGAGAGAGAGTGCACAGGCAGGGCCTGAGGAGAGAATAAAAGAGAAGAGAGAGAGAGATGTTGGCAGGGGCTCAACTTTTATGAGGGGACTTCACACATGCACAGAGAGACGAGGGAACAATGAGCATATGACGTTGTCAGGACCCTGAGCCGGCCAAAGTCCTGCCTGCCTTTGACCAGGTCCCCAAGGGGCAGTTCTGAATGCTAACAAATATGATAAAAACGGTGCCAGGGCAAAGAGACTGGAGTATTTTATAATCAATATACATAAATTGTCAAAAATCTTATAAAATTTTTATGAAATTTTATTAACACATCGTTAAAGTATAGCAATATTCAGTTTCAAATCTTGTACACATAACAGAAGTTAACTGAAACGAAAGCATAAATAAATAATCTCAAAAACAAGGTAAGGAAAAATAAGTATTATGAGGTGTCGGTAAAGAACATGGGTCAGATACCTTCGGGAAGGTCTGCCTCTGAAGCTTCGGGGCAGCCTGTTTTTATTTTCCATAATTTGGCAGCAACACAATATAATGATACAACAACTCAGTCTAGCACAATACATAATTGAAAGGAGATATACATGTTTTAACGATTAACTTATAAAGATACTAGTACATTCCTGGAACACTCTTCCCCCAAGGACATTTCTTCAGTTGTTTACCACTTAGCCTCATCTGACCTGTAGACTTCATCTTCTGTCGGTATTTTTCCAGGGGATTTTCAGATGGAATCTAGGCCTCCCCCATAATACAGCCATGATGTTATCATGATTGATTTATAATTTAACACCCAATACTTTAAAAGTATTGAAACAAATGGTGGAGGAAACATTTTTAGGTTAAATACTTTGAGTCCTAGTTTATGTTTTGGACTAAAATATTTAAAAAATTAAGTAATAGATTAATGGATATTCCTCTTTATCATTTAGTAATAATTCTTTAACATAGTTATCATATTACTTTATTTTAATATATCTCAATTTTAGATGAAAATTGAGACCTTTTAAAAGTAAAATAAGCCGGGCGGTGGTGGCGCACGCCTTTAATCCCAGCACTCGGGAGGCAGAGGCAGGCGGATCTCTGTGAGTTCGAGGCCAGCCTGGTCTCCCAAGCGAGTTCCAGGAAAGGCGCAAAGCTTCACAGAGAAACCCTGTCTCGAAAAACCAAAAAAAAAAAATAAATAAATAAAAAAAAATAAAAGTAAAATAAAATAATATTGATATTATTTTATTTATATTAATTTTCATAATACAATGAGACTATTACAGACAAAACTGAGACATGTAGAAATTACTTCAGAAACAAGGCATTATTGGTAATCCTATTTAACATTTCAGTCACTGTCTTCTGATGCCTTTTGATGGTCAATGCTGTTTTAACTGCATATTTAATCAATTGTAGAACTTAGTTGAATTTTAAATTAGTTATCACAAGGAAATGATTTGTCTTTGCTGAATATATTACACCTAAACTCACTGTAACAAGAAATAACATAGGGAAGTTTTCTAAGCTAAGGAAGTCATGAGTAGCATGTGCATACATATCTGTCACTGGAGAAGCAGAAGCAGGACAAGGCCATCTTAGGATCCATAATTTGAGGCCACCTTGGACTACTTAAGACCTGGACCACTAAGACTCTTTCGTCTGAGAGAAACGAGAATATTCTAGAATTGTAGTAAAAAAGAATACAACAGAGTTTTTGTCTATGTTGAGTTGTTTTTTTTTTCCCTAGAAAATGCTTTATTGTTTTTCAGGGAAGCAAGTTTATTAGGAAAGTTGTTGGATATATACATACACTCATATCTGAAGTTCTCAATATTAGGCAATTGCAGGTTCTTGTAAATATTGATGGAAAATGCTAAAAGTTGCCGATGCAGTTTTATATATCTGTTCTATACAAATCCCCACAGACTGTCTAGAGTGTCAATGATTTTTCCACAATGATCACATGATAAATGGCAGCTGTTTCTAGCAGCAGTGATCCAGTACCACGGAAGAGCATATCATATCATGCTTCACTCAACCAGAAAAAGGCTCAAAAACCAAAGGATACATTCTGCTAAACTGAGTGTTGCTTTCATGACCTGAAAATATTTTGAGTTAACGTTTTAAATTGTTGACTATTGACTTAATACACATAGACTACTCATAACTTTTCCTTCTTAACTTTTTCTTCTGATATAAAAATATTACAACATTTCATGATGCACATGCCCCTTTAATGAGCACATAGGATATATTAGGGTTTCTTTCACAGTACTTATATTTTTAAGAAAGGAAAAATACAGAAAAATTTAGGCTGGAAGAACATTATAAATTAACAAAATTATTTGGAAAACAAGTAAAAGAAAAAAGAATGAAGTTTCTCTATTAATACTAAATTACTATCTTTGATATATTTGCTGGAGTCTTATATAAAATCAATCATAGATTTGACTCAAAATTAAATAAACTTGAAGGTTGAGCCTGCCTGAAGGCATCCACAGACCTGCCTGATGCCATGCAGCTCATGTGAACAAAAAGACATCCCTGAGGTATAACACGAATATTAAAAGGTCTTATTAATAAAAACAAACCTGGAGCCAGGTATTTGGGGTGAATGCTGAAAGATCAGAGAGACAGAACATGCCACAGCTAACCTCAACTCAATAATTTCTCAGCTGATCTTGTTTCCTCAAACTGGAAGCCTCTCTGTCCTCATCCACATGGATCTCAGTGAAGTGCTGCTCAAAAGCCTAAAGACTTAAAAGGGCCTCTAGTTCCTGGTCCTCATGCCTTATATACCTTTCTGCTTCCTGCCATCACTTCCTGGGATTAAAGGCATGTGTCACCATGCCTGGCTGTTTCCAGTGTGGCTTTGAACTCACAGAGATACAGATGAATCTTTGCCTCACGAATGCTAGGATCAAAGGATTCTCCTTAGCGTATTTCCTGTATATACATGATTTTAGGGCTGACCATTGGTATTTTATAAACAATTAAGAAGTTCATCCCTGGAGAAGACTAATTCTCTTGTCTCTTAGCAGTCTTTACTGTTTGTTGTCCTTTGTCTAGCAATGGAGCCTTGTGAGATTGCTCACTCCCATGTTAACCTGTACTGGTGATGTCATTTTAAACTCTTGTATAGGTAGTTGTGTTGTTGAGTAATCAGGGTTTGAGATTTCTTGTTATCTAAAAGATACAGTCTTCCAACAGACTTCCAAACCTTCTATTTCTTTAAATAGTTCTACCCCCTCATCTAGGATGTTCCAAGGGTAGTAAGTTTGGGGGTTCTATTGTTAGTGTTTCAATTAGAGCTCCATACACCACATTCAGTTGTTTTCCACGTTTTGATCAGTTCTGGTTTTCTGTACTGGCCTCCATCTGTTGCAAAGAGAAGTTTCTTTGATGTGGAGTGAGAGCTAGACTTAGTGAATGTAATGTTATTTCATTGATTTTCATATACGACAAGAAATCTTTTTTTTTGTTTGTTTTTTGTTTTTTGTTTTTTTCAAGACAGGGTTTCTCTGTCTCACTATCCTGGCTTTGCTGGAACTCACTCTGTATATACCTCAAACTCACAGAAATCTACCTGCCTCTGCCTCCTGAGTGTAGCCTGAAGTTTTCCTGTGTCCCACCTGGCCTGCAGCTGCTCAGACCCAAGTAAACACACAGAGGCTTATAGTAAGTAAAACTGCTTAGTCATTAGCTCAGGCTTACTACTGACTAGCTATTACACTTAAACTCAATCCATTTCTGTTAATCTATATGTCTCCATGTATTCCATGGCTTTACCTATGTGTCATTCCATGCTGCTCCCTGGACAGTAGGCTGGCATCTCCTGACTCAGCCTTCGTCTTTCCAGAATTCTCCCTATCTGCTTATCCCACCTATTCTTCCTGCTTGACTACTGGCCAACCATCATTTTATTAAACTGGTGTACAAAAGCATTATCCCACAGCATTTCCCCTTTTCTGTTTAATTAAAAAGGAAAGTTTTAACTTTAACATAGTAAAATTATATATAACAGACAAAATTCAAACAAAATATTCTATTTATTTTTGAGTCTAAGATTTCATATCTAACTTATTTTTTATCATAACTAAAGAAAATTATAACTATCTAGTCTTCAACTACATCAAAGACCTCAGAAGGATACAATATTACCTAAGTAAACAGGAAGTGCAGTGTAAGCAACTTGAAAAAATCTAGAATAACACAGATATCTGCCTGCCAGGACAGTCATCCAAATTTCCTCTGTAACATTGGGGCATCCATCTTCAGCCCATAGGTCTAGAGTTTCTAGGTTGTTTTTTTCACTGTGTCCTGTAGAATGTCTGGCACTTTCTTCTGTGAAGCAGGAACCTGAAGGACCATTTTGCCTTGCAAATTTCAGTGTTTAACTTCCTGTGGGTCCTATATTCGACACCACATATTGTCAAGCAGTCCAGGCAAGAACAGTTTCTTACCCAAATGGTTATTTTTGCCAAGAAGAAGATAAACTCCATATGGAATGTGTTCAGTGCCCATCTTTCTCTTTGAAGTAAATCAGTGCTGTCAGGAGCAGAGGTGTCTCACTATCCAGAAAGTCTAAGTTTTTGAAACATTTTAAATGCCATATTCTGTAGGTCTTTGATGTGTTTGAAGATTACCTAACTAATTAAATTATATCTATGTGTACTTAATTGAATTATATCTATGTATATCTAGAAATCTTAAATAACATGACTATAAGTTTGATTCTCATAGAAGACTAATTATTAATCTGTATTTCTTAAGTACTCATTACAATTTAAATGAGTTACATAAACATAATACCTTAAATAAGAGTAGAAATATATATACAGTATAACAAAATTAACTTTTAATTTGTATCAATAAACTAAAATCTATACCAATGTAAAACATTTTAAGCAAGTTGCTATTTAAAAGTAGGTTCAACAATCCACCCTTTTATCCTATCTTATCTATATCCTATATTTCCATATCATATCTGCCCTTTCTTCTTTTAGAAAGAGTTTGACTATGACCAATAACAATTTGTAACCAACAACATAAACAAAGACAAACATCCATAATCCATTTTGGGGGAATATGTGCTTAATTCTCTAGGCTACTTCCTGCTGATAGAGGGTGCTGGTCATCTTATGGGGACACAGAAAAATTTAGGATTATGGTCAAGTTCTGACTGGAGTAGTCTGTGACACTGGATTGTGTGAGCCAGTTGTCTTGTAACCTTTCTAGATGTTGGATCAGCTGGGCCATGGTGTCATCGGACACCTTTCAGGGGGTCTTGGCTGGTCAAACTTGATGTATCTTGACCTGGGACAAATCCATAGCCTCTTGTTTCCTGTGGAAACAAAAGCAGAGCCTCCTTTCCAAAGCAACATATCCTTAGACATAAATTTTGGAATCCAGATATCTTTAAAATATATATATTGATTTAATTCAGCAGCTTTTACAATAAAGTGTCTCTCTGCAGTTAAAAATCACAAAGACAACACAATCCAGATTCTCCGTGTAATATCCATCTTTATGTGGCTTAATTTTTATATTACCTTTACTGTCTCCTTAAATACTTTATTTTTTAAAACAATTTCTTTATATAACTGTTTATATTCCTTTTCCTCTCTCTTCCAAGCCTATGTACATTTTCACATATACCATAAACCATTTAGAGTTTTATTTAATCTGAATCTGACTTATAGTGAATCTATTCCTTTAAACCGCAGTATTACTAGGATTGAAATGGCAGCTTTGGCTGCTGGCTCTGCCCGCTGCAGTTTCCCAACAAGGCTGAACTTCATTTACTGCCAGCTCTGAGAACCATGCTCACCACTGACTCTGAGAAGCCGTGGGTCTATGCTTCCACCCAGCAGCATGTAGCCCAGAAACCTCTTTTTTTTTTTTTTTGTACTAGCAAAAGTTATATCCATCATGCACTATGTTGTGTGACTTAAAGAAACCTCTGTAACTCAACAGGAATTTGCTATGCTGTAGCTCAAGCCTGCACACCATGAACCTGCCATACTGTAGCCCAAGTCTGCATACTACAGCATCTCTGCATCACAGCTTTCCTGAGAGACACAACTAGGAAGCTGCTCTTGGCTCCATTTTAGAACCCTTTTTAAAAACTTTATCAGGTTTTGGGTGGAAATTCTTACCCCATGTTGGGTGCCATTTGTAGGTGGACATTTCCTGTGTCCCACCTGGTCCACAGATGCTCAGACCCAAGTAAACACACAGAGGCTTATATTAATTAAAACTGCTCAATCATTAGCTCAGGCTTACTACTGACTAGCTCTTACACTTAAACTCAGCCTATTTCTGTTAATCTATATGTCTCCATGTATTCCATGGCTTTACCTGTGTGCCATTACATGCTGCTACCTGGGCAGCAGGCTGGCATCTCCTGACTCAGTCTTCCTCCTTCCAGAATTCTCCTTATCTGCTTATCTTACCTATAATGACTGCCTGGCTACTGGCCAATCAACATTTTATTAAACCAGTGTACAAAAGCATTATCTCAAAGCACCTGAGTGCTGGGATTAAAGACATGAGGCATGACTGGCTGGTGTAAATATTATGTATACTAAATAATAAGTAAAATTTAACCTGGAAGATGGACAATTTAGATAAGTGTTATGCCATAAATAATTGTATTATTAACATTTTAAAATTATAAATTATGGGGCAAGTTTTACTAAAATATTTCTTTAGGATTTGCCAAGATATTCCAATAATAATGTTTCAAAATATGTTGCACACTCCACAAAATCAACAAAAAATAGTTGACATTTTTGGTGAGCAGACAGACATACCCAGTATTATTACTGTCTTTGCTTTTTGTGATCAATTAGATATCTGGAACATGACTGTTTATATTTCCGCATATAATATATGTTGTGTATTGTATTGTATTCCATAAAATGATAATTTAATAGTCTTGCAAAAACATTGCAGTCATATGAGGCCCAGAGATGTAGTTTTGTCACTTAGGAAAACAGTTTTTGCAAGAAAGGATGGGAAGCCTTATCCCACAATAAAGCACTCTTCCCAATTACCTTCCACCTGTAGAGCTTACTTATAAAGCACAGTCTGTCCTCACAGTGTTTATCACTTGACTTAATTTGTTCTTTCAATACTTCTGAACATTTCTACAATTTTCAGTGTTATTAGAATCTCAATTTCAGAAAATGTTTGAACATAATAAGCTACAAACTGCTACTTCCAATGATATAAGTTATTATTAATAGAATTTTCTCCCATAACTCACAACCAGTACTGCTTAATGAACAACAGAGAAATTGGATGAGTGCATCCAAGATTCAAATGATATCCATTTTTCTATGCTGAAATCTCTTAGGAACTTCAAAATACTGTAACTGTGTATCACTGCAGCACACTAGACAAGAACTTCTGATTAGAACAGCTAATTCATTAGGAAGGTGCTGCCAGGTCATCTCCCACCATGACAGTGGTTTCAGTCAGGTTAATGGCTGCCTCTGAAGAAAAATTCTTTAAACAAAAGTTTTAACAGTATCTGATCATGTTGATGATTCCTAATCTCTTCTTAGTAAGTGCCAATGTAGATCTATCTATCATCTACCTATCTATTCCTACCTATCTATCCGTCTCTCCCTGTCTCTGTTTATATCTCTCACACACATACACTATATCTTTTACTATTGTTTAACTAACAATATACTAGGATACACAAGTATTATATATCCATATGTAAAAAAAGGCCAAGAAAATTCATTATTTCTTATCGTGAAAGGAAATGGCAACTATACAAGTGTCTTTCAGAAAATCAAAGCCATGTTTAGATATCTTCAATATTTCTAAAATTTAAGCATAGCATATAAGAGAATGGGAATAGTAGAATTGTAATTGAAATCTGTAAAATAGAATGATTGAGCATGTTGAAAATATATTGATAGAAATATAGTGAGACAATGACCAAAAAGGAACAGTATAGGCTAAAACTTAATTTTTTCACCCTATTAGTGATTCATAAACTATCAACAGAAGTTTTCTCATTAAGAACCCAACATAAAGACATATGTACTATATATGTACATACTTGTGTATTGTCTTAGTTTACACACTGCTGTAGTTAAGGTTACTATTCCTGTGATGAAACACCATGACCAAAGAAACATAGGGAGGAAGGGTTTATTCTTAAATTGCCATAGCACTGTTTGTCATTGAAGTAAATCAAGACAGAAATTCAAACAGGACAGGATCCTGAAAACAGGAGAGGATGCAGAAGCTATGGAGGGGTGCTGCTTACTAACTTACTCAGATGGTTCCCTCAGCCTGTTTCCTTATAGAACCTAGGACCACCAACCCAGGGGATGGTACCACCCACAATGGGCTAGGCCTTCACCCATAAATTTGTAATTTAAAAATGCCTTAAAGTTGGATCTTATGGAGGCATTTTTTTAAAATGAGGTTCTCTCCTTTCAGCTAATTCTACCTTGTGTCAGGTTGACATAAAACTATCCCCAGCGCTGCCCCCCACCCCCCGTGTGTGTGTGCATGTGTGTGTGTGTGCATGTGTGCGTGTGTGTGTGTGTGTGTGTGTGTTAAAAATATCAGTTACCACATTGATTTGCTAAATCAGTGAGAGATTATTTGTTTCTGTAACCTCTAGGAGGTAGACTGAGCCTCTCAGTACTTAATATATGCTACAATTTAATCACATTCTAAAGGCTTTCTAAATCAATGGTGTTGTTACTGCCCTGTGTCTTAGTCAACTGTTCTATTGATATGAAGAGACATCATGACCAAGGCAACTCTTATTAAAGGAATACTTTAATTGGAGATTTATTTACAGTTTCAGAACGTTAACCCATTTCTATCATCATGGGGAGCATGGTGGCAGATAGACAAGTCATCTTACTGGAGCAAGTACATCCTGCTGATAACTACAGACAGGCAGGCAGAAAGAGAGCGAAGGACTAGGCCTGGCATGGGATTTTGAAATCTCAAAGCCCACCCATAGCAACAGACATACTCCACAATAGGCCACACCTCCCTATCCTTCCTAGCAATTCACACACTGGAGAGTAAGCATGGAAATATATGTGCTCGTGGGGCCATTTGCCTTCAATCCCTCATATATTTTTTTATCTATATGTCTTGATATGTAGGAGATTGATCTTAAATTCACAGTGCTCCTGTCTCAAACTCCCAAGAATTGTATTGCATGTGTGTGCCACCATACTTATCCTGGTATATCTATTTAAGATTCATATATTATATTCAGTTTATATTCTACCATTACACCCTGAATCTACTTGACAAATGATGCTGGCAACAAAAGTTAAATCATATCTCCTCTAGATTTCATAATTTCATATGTGAATATGTTATCTGTGTTTTGCCAATATAATATTTAAGTACAATTTGTCTGTTTCACAAAAAAAGGATTTTAAAATTAATTTATATCTTACTATCCAAAACTGTAATGAAATACAGTAAGTACCACACTTCGTAAAATTCAAACATGACTAAATTTATGTTGAGTAATTTTTACTAAGGCAGGCTTTTATAAATCTATTTATATCTCATAGATCTCCTTAAATTTTTCTGGAGAAGTAAGCATAACCACCTAGTAGAATATTGATATCACCAAGAAAACATGGAAAAGAAAAACAATTATCTTCTCGTAATGATTAACATCAAACCAACTAAGAATAACAATCTTCAATAATTTCTCTTTTAATTTGATAACAAGTAAAGGGTGATTTAGCTTCTTATACTTTTTGAATGATGGTGGATCATTTTCATTCATGAATGATGCTAAAATTATTTTATCAGAAGACATTTATGTGAGAATTATTCACATGATATTTTCCACTTCCTTTGTTTCTGGGGAGACAGACTACAATGTGATGGGCAGGGAGGACAGTTTTTAAATAAGTGTCAACCAGACCTTACCAGCTCAGTGTTGTAAACCACTAATCTCTATAGGAAGAAAGTATAGTCAATATCTAAACTCTAGTGAGTGAGGGAGTACACAGGCAGACCACAATCAAATGAAAAATTTTGAAACCTAATTCTCTGTGTAAATTAGTCATTATTCTTCGCATGTAAAAATTAAAAGAAAACAACTATATATATTTAAGACATGGAACACAAGATAATTAAATGCTTGATGGAAATTTGGACTTTCCTCAAATGAAGTGAGTGATGTTATCTGTTTCAATTTTTTTTAGAAATACAAGCACATTTTTTATAACAACAAAAATAGGAAAGAATAATCGATCACTTAACCATAAGAGAACATTTGAAATCTCATTGTGGTATCCTGGTTTTGTTTCCAGATTGTTTTTTATTCGTGCAAGACCAGTAGGAAGCCTTTGGTCATGATGATTCTTGGGTCTCCCAATCAATGTATCATCCAGACTTCACATTATTTAATAATAGGTTAGAAAAAATAATTAACTTTTTCTGCTTACGTTATTTGTTGAACTTCACTGTGAATGTTACTTTTTATTGAAGAAACATATTACATACCTTTAGTGAAGATTATTTTTAAGTTCTATTAATGGCTTGAAATATCTATTACATAATTCTGACAAAAAGTCACCTGTTTTAAGAGATCAAAACATGTTAAATAATATGATAAATATACATTATTTTATGGCAGTTCAATCATATTACTAAAGAGTTTTTGAAAATACAGGCTTAGAATGTTTTGAGAGCTTCTGGTAGCAAAAGACCATGAGAGTAAACAGCAGTGACAACTGGAGTTCAGAAGGTCAACCTATCAGAACTAAGAGTTCTGTTAGAGAAAACCATCACACAAGGCATTATGGAATTACTGCCTTTTGAATGAATTGGCTGTTTCTTGTTGTAAGCTTGTGCAGTAACAGCTATGATTCTGCTCATTTACCATGCATTTTCATGTTATGTGTACATGTAATCTCATGACTGCCTCTCAGTCTTATGAGCACAACTTTCCCTACACATTTGGGGTAATTGGATAACTTTACCAAGCTGTATTTATTTTTCATTAACATACATCTGGCCAGGGCCATTCTCCAGACAAAAGTATTTCAGCTAAGATAACTTTTTATCCAAGGACAAATGCAGACAGAAAAATATTAGCTCATCTCACCCACAGATAGAGAAAACAACCACTAGCAATTAAATCCCCAACTCCTTTCTTTCACCCCATTTACTTACACAAGACCCTAATTTAAGAGATTTACTGCTCACATTCCTGGGATGATGTTTTATCCACCTCCTAGTTACTGAGTTAAGTTATTTATTTCTCACTGATCAAAGGAGATTTCTGACAAGGCCAGGTGGATGATAGGTGCCAAGCTTTGTTTCTTGTGCAAATTAAGTTTTAATCCTCCTCAACCAGGTACTATTCCTAGATTTCCCCCTTGCAATTACTGAGTGAAAGTGCTTTTTACTAACCAAATGCTACATGCCTAGCAACTGAGTATATGTCCTCTGCCCTACCAGAAAGCAGCTGCAGCTGGGATGAGCTGGGGGAAAAATTGCACCTAAGAATAAAAGACAGTTTTACTTTACTAGTGACTTATCCTGACATATATAGAATCCTAACATTTTACCTAACCACCTCCAGATTATAATTTGAGCGCATAAATTGCTTTTTTGTGTTTTTTTTTTGTTTGGTTGTTTTTTTTTGTTTGTTTGTTGTTTTTTTTTTTTAATTCCCTAATTGATCATAGCCTTTACTTGACCCTACCAGAGAACTCCCCTTTAGTCACTCCCCCTTTTGGGTTGTAATTGGAAGTTGACAATTATTGCTTTATATGTGGATCCTTATCACTTTTCTCTGTTTCCCTGAAAACTTCATGTCTTGCATTGCTTTGCCAAAGAATTGCTGCTTGTATATATATATACCAGTTCCCCCACAGCACTTGAAGAATTGATAAAGAAGAACAAAGATGAGAACAAAGATATAAGACCTAGGTAGAATAATGAAAGAGCAGAAGAAGGGACAGAGAGGAGCTAATTATGAGAACAGAAAAGAAGCTGTGTAGATAGAATTGGATGAGAAGAATTAAGTGAATGAACTAAAGTACTCAGTGTGTGTAGATTCATTTAATATCCCTCAGATTAGATCATCAGGTGGTTGATAGAATCTTCCATGGACGCTGGGAGAGTGCAATAAGGGCTGGACCTCTATTGTTTTTGACAAGAAGGTCTATCATCATTTTGCTTAAATATGTTGTCTGGAAAAAGTTAACAATGTGGGGCCTTTGTCAAAAAATCTTAGAATAAATTATAGAAAACTTTCATATTAAATTATAATAACAACAAAGCCTAGTTGTGGGCAAATTAGCAGTGACAGTGGAAGATGAAAAATTAACGTACTTCATTTCAATCCCCTGAAAAAATATAATTCAAAAAAGATTTATAGAATAAACTTCAAAATGGATGCACAAGAGTATACACTTCCTTCAGTCGAATCCCTGTTGAGACATGAAGGGAAAAGAGATAAATTACTGGATACTGGAGATGCCTCACAGTGTTTTGACAAGTATAGGGATGGGGAAGAATGAGTGGAGGACCTGGGTTTGCACTTGTTTTCCAAAGGAGCCAATTATGATTCTAAAGTGTTTATAAAATTATACTTTGCTCCCATAAAACCAAGATTTGTGTTTTAAATAATAGTACTAATGATCTGTATTGGTGAAAACACAGAGAAATGAGTCACTCTACCCACCTTGGATGAGAGTATAAGTTGCTTTATGAATATTCTCCACAGAGAATTTTTCCCTCAAAAGTCAAAAAACTTGCTCTATTTTTACGATTAAGATATCCTGAGTCTCTCATAATGAAATGGAATAAGAGATATTACCATTGAGAAAAAAAATGTCATTAGGTTTAGGTCACACATTTAATAGGATATCGGAATGTTTTTAGGAATAGTGAACATTGTCAGGGAAAGTATTAAATTAATTGTCTTCTATGAAGAGCAAATTAAAAACACTATAAAGAAATCATGAAGCTGACAAATAGCAAACATAGTAAGAGATGCCCACCCTGAGATCTTGGAGAATATAAAGTGGCTGCATGAAATTCCAGTCCCCCTGCTTTGTACTAATATAGAAATCCAAGACCATGACTTATCTGAATTTTTTTAGCTCAAAATATTAAAGTAAATATTCTGTAACACTCTTTTCTTCTAAAGAAAAATTAAACCAAATATGTAAAGCATTTCAGAAATTCATTTTATATTGTTTGAGAAAAGGCCTATTTTCAATAAAAATAAATAAATAACATTTCCTTGTGAGCATGGTTGATTTAAAAATGAGATTATATGGATATCAATTACTTTGAAATAATAGATCTCTGTTAGCCACAGGTATTTTGTTTTTACTTGCATAATAATGGCTTTAGTTGAAAAGTTCAAACATGTTGATACCGTGAAATAACTGAGAAATAAAACGTTCAGATAATGAAGACTTTAAGAATGATATAAGGAGGCTAGAAAGATGGATCAGAGGGCACAGTTGTTTTCTGTGTAGGCAATAAATGGCAAAGGACATTGCATCAGTCAAGGCAGAAAAGGAAAACCAACACCCAAGGCTTTTTCCTGATCTCTTCAAGTACCTATAGCAAGCAGATACCCTTATACATAAACACTAGCATACATAAGCATGTATACAGATTGACCACACACACATACACACACACACACACATACACACACACACACACACACACACACATCACAAAACCATACTTAAAGCATGATGCATTAAAATGATTAAATTCTACTTCATAAAGTTTAAGAAAACCTGGTTCTTCACAAACACAATGGTTTTATATCATGCAATAAAAATTGATGAAAAAGAGGCCATGAATTTGCAGGAAAATTGGAAGGGGTATATGGGAGTGTTTGCAGAGAGTAAATGAAAGGAGAACATTCTGTAATTAAAGTACAATCACAAAATTAAGAAACAAACTTTAAAAAAGCACTGCTTAAAATTATGAAATATTTGCAAATAATATATCTGATAAATGACTTGATCCTAGATATCATGGATCATTCTCATAACTCAGCAACAAGAAAATGTGTAACTCAAGGAAAGTAACAATGGATAAGAACAGAGATAGCAAATAAGGTGTAATGCTTTTAAAAAGGAAATATACATTAAATCATACATAAGTACATCTACAAGCTTGTTAAATTATTTTAAAAATTAAACCATTATATATTAACCTATGGCAAGAATATACCATTAGCATAAAGTTTTAGTGTTCAGTCTGAGATATGATATTGAAAATATTAGTTGGGGTGCAATTCTAAGACTTTGAAGAAAATTATGCTTATTATACTCAGAGAAATAAATTTGAATCATCATTTTAGTATATTGATTTTGAGCTAAGCTTTGTGAATTTGGCTGCTTCTGATGTGAAAATAGTTCATTATTCAATACAGATATAATTTTCACAGTACATGAAATTATAACACAACTATCCTGGTATTTGTATTAAACTGAAATTCTTTTATTCATTCATGGAATTATTATGTAGCATTTTGCTAGTTATAATATATGTGTTTTTATATAATTGCTTATAGGTTTGGATTTTTAAGTTTCAGGTCAAATGAATAGAGTTATAGGTGCCTAGTAAGCAAAGATTCTTTTTACTGAGAAAATGCAAATAAATTTTAGAATGAGAGTAAAATTTTCAGTATATATCAGTTTTTTCATGGAATCTTAAATTTGTTTCTCCCTGAATTTGGTTTAGTTATCTATGAATTTACACTTTGTAAAAACTGACGTATAACTATTTTTTTTTCCAGGATAAAAACAATCTTCCGTCAACTGTTGGGGGTTCTAATGATCAGTTCTTAGCCTCACTTAGACATGGACATCTCCTTACTGAAGAAATTGATGTTAGTAACTCAACGACAAGAGCTAACTGATCTTGGTCAGTTTACTGTACTATAGGAACTCCACAACACCATTCTACACTCAGATGTCACCATGAGTTTGACTGTATTCCTCATTGAGGTGGTATCATGGCCCCATATTTTCTTCTGTCCCGACTTATTCTCTTTTGATTCTGTAAGCACATTTTGGGTTAGGATGTAAAATGACTTCCAGAATAGATATACTCACCACCTAAACACTATAACATAGTAATAAAACCTTATACAGCAA
This sequence comes from Peromyscus nudipes, assembly GCA_902168325.1. Classification (NCBI taxonomy): domain Eukaryota; kingdom Metazoa; phylum Chordata; class Mammalia; order Rodentia; family Cricetidae; genus Peromyscus; species Peromyscus nudipes. The sequence goes on from CABHPH010138808.1 coordinate 37,223, forward strand.
AGTAATAAAATTACTTTATGTACTAAATTATGCAATTTGATTAAGAGTCTTAAAATAAGGAATCTAATTTACACTTCAAGGGATCTTAAATAGATCCTTATAAAACAGATGTAAATTTAATCCCAGTAACGGATTCCAGGGCCCTACACATGTACATGCTAGGAAAATTCTCCTATCAAAGATTTATATCCCCATTTATTCTCAGAAAGCATCTCACTAAGTTACCCACCCTGGAATTGAATTCTTTAGCCGAGAAGACAGTGAAATCTTGCCTCAGATCTTGAGAACTGAGGTAACAAGTCTCACATGATAACCAGATGAGCTTCTTTGTGTCTTAAAGTCTGCTCTGCGTATGTGTTTGAGCATACATGCACATATGCACTGGCCTGTAAAAGCCAATGATTAGTAAAACGTCTTCCTCAATCACTCTCCATGATATTTTTGAGACAAGGTCTCTGGCTGACCCTGGACTTCACCAATTTGTCTAAATATGCAGTCCAAACCTCAGGGATATTTCTGTGTCTGCTTCACAAGTGTAGATTTTACTAGTGCACATTTCCCCAAAAAGAAGGGAATCCAACTCACATCCTCATATTTGTGCATCATCATGGATTTTATTGATTCATCTGCTTATATTTCCAACCTAGCTCCCTAATAACATTTTGATTTACTATTTATAATTTCACATAGCATGTTCTTGAAAGTAATAAAATTAATTCATGTATTCTTTCTCTAGATTCTTAAAGCAATACATATCAAACTCTATTTATTACACTATATATGCATATATATACATGCACATGAATTCGTCTTTATATGATTACTCACAGATGTTTTATTTCTTAAAAATGCACAAGCTTACACTGTAATCATCCATTCTAGTCAAACAGTAGAAGCTCATTTATACTTCATTCCTCCTGTATTTATAAGTTCCATCTCATGGTGAAAACCCAAACTTTCATTATCCAAAAATATTTACATAACCATATAATCCTTGAATAATAAAAATCTAGTTTCAGAGTTTCTAACTATGAGTCTTTGATAAACAGGCCTATTAACTATTGAGTTCATTATTTTTAGGCTTCTTTGTGTTGGGGCCTGAGGATATATCATGCAAATGCTGATTAAAACCTACACAGGTTATTTTTCTCCTACAGAAATCATAAAGGTTATGCTAATTTTTGAAATAGAACTTAATAAGGTTTTTTCTACTTGTTTGTGGGATTTTCCACTCCCATATTTATTGTGAATGCATGTGTTTAGTTTCAAATGACAAATAATAACTTTATGCATTCCTGTGGCACAGTGTGACACGTCAGTTTATGCATAGAATGTGCAATCATCAATCAGGGTAAATGGCAGTCAAGCAAATGCTTATCGTGGGTTTCTACTTTGAAAATTCAGAGAATTTTCTCACTAGCTATTTTGAATTATGTAATTTGTTCTTGTCAATCTCACTCTCTATCATATTTAAGAAACTTAATTCCTTTCTATTCTTTCTTATATGAAAAGTTAACTGGTTCTCAAGCCAAATAGTGTTCAAAAATTGATCTATGGCTAATTCTTGGAATACATAAAAGCTAATTTTCTTGCTCACAAAAAACTACTCATAGGAAAATAAAGAAAATAAGTAGTTTTATTATGAAGTACATTGTCCAATAGAACAGAGTTTTAAAACAGTATTTTAAATTGTTAAGGAATATATTGATACATACAAATTTCCTCCTCTGGTAGTTTTAACATCTGGGATATTCCAGTATCTTTTTTGTTCTATAAACACAGGATGAATTTATCTGAAAATATCTATGTAGTTCATAGTTCTATTTCTGCAGATAAAATTCTTAAATAATGAACAAATTATTATAGAAAAATCTCAATTTAGAATAATCAAATAAATGTTGGTATCACAAAAAGGAAAGAGACATTATTTAGCAGTGCCAGAATTTACAGGGACCAGCTTTACAGTCTGATTGAATTGAGATCAGCCTCATGCATGAATGGCTAAGGTAGTTCTGTGCTGCAGAGAGCTGGATCATTGGACTTTTATGGTTTGAGTAAATGAGGTAAGAATATAGATATTCTTTTATTCTATTAAATTTTTATGCAAGAATGTCTCTAGTGAATAATTTCCACTTCAAATTGTCAAGGTATCTCTCATCTAGAAATTTCATGTTTATATTTTGTATGCCTATATGCCCAAAATATTATTATTTCAAAGTAATTATAACGGAATATTTGGAGAGTGGTATCAAGTTATGCAAATAATACAGAAAGTCATATATCACATTGTCAAATATAAGTGATGTACCACATTGAAGGACAGTGGCTCACTGTATTCACTTATTATCATGAATAAAATTTATAATAGTGTATATTACCTTGTAAAAAAACTAAAAATATGATTTGTGTAAATGCAGAAACATACTTCACCAATTATCTATTTTAATCAGCCATTGGTTCACAGTTCATGTGTTTCCATTCGTTTGGCCACTTGTCCCTGTATTCCATCCACCCCTGGTCCCAACAACTCTAGCTCACATAAACCCTCCTCCTTTTCGCCAATTGGACTCCCGGAGCTCTACCCAGGGCCTGACCGTGGATATCTGCATCTAGTTCCCTCAGTCACTGGATGGGGTTTCTAGTATGACAATTAAGGTGTTTGGCCATCCTATCACCACCTCAAGAAAGCTACCAGGATCTTTATATAACTCTGGGAATGGGGCAAAGAGTGTGGAGAGGCCACAGCAGGTATTCTGCTATTTAGCTGAGACTAAGACTATGGGTTTAGAAAGGAGGGCGGAAAGGAGGGAGAGTTAAGGTCTCCTACCTGATTCTTTGGCAGACGTGGCCTTTTTACATAATTAACTACAAGATTTTATTTTAAATACATTTAAATCTGTCTTCTAATTCGCTATAAAATTAGTTAAGGGAATTTACTTTGAGACTATTTTCATTTGACAGTAATCATTGTTTACATGACTTTTATAACACAGCCAAATTTAAATGCATTGTCTGATTTTTTGCCAAAGGACAATGAGTTGTAGAGAGCTTTCATCACAGCTCTAAAAACTGTCGGCCTAGATAAGAGAAGTGCCGATACCCTGCCTATTTTCCTCACCAAATACTTGCTGTCTGTGTACATGGACATTCTGTGGAGCCATTTTGCCTTGTCTGTCTCTCAGTCGTTCTTTACAGGTCAAGTTAGTATGGCTCCATGCAATAGACACCATTGCACGTGATAATATGTTTCACAGGTCACCCTTCTTCACATCTAGTGTAAAGGCACCTCAGAAGATACTACCATTGCCCAGTCAGACCCCACATATCCCCTTAAAAGCTTCATTTTGCTTGACTTCCTATGTCTCACACTTGAGAGGGATTTGTATTCCTTTTGTGTCCTGAGTCCCGTGACATTATTCCTTTGTTTTTTAAATCAGACTTCCCCACCATCTCTTGCTTACCAAAGTTGCTTTGGGTTCCTTAGCACTCTTGCAATAAGATTGTTTCATTTTCCCTCTGGACATTGTTTGTTTGTTTGTTTGTTTGTTTTATTTTCTGAAAAGGCCTGGTGAATGTGTAATCTGATTTCAACTCCCAATTCTGGACAATTGAATTTCTCTATCAATAGGAGCCCAGAAGACTTAAATGTTGGGTATTAATTACCTCATTCCTTCCCAGATAGCATTTTTCCCCAATAACTTCATTTACCTTCTACTCTGTGACAAGCCTATTCTGCTGAATTTCATGTGTGACCCATAAAATCATTGTATTATTCCGCAAGGGTCCTAATATTTGACTTAAGAGGAAATGGTTAATTGCACCAAGCATTCAGCTAATACATGGACTTGCCACAGAGTAGGGACTATCTGAAAATTGTAAGACTTAATAGAAATACTGGCAAGCCATACAATGTCATATAATGCTAACAGTGACTCAACAGTTCTCAAATGCAAGCCTTCAAAAAATGGAGTGTGTTTGGTACTGGAAAACCAACTGCTTTTTGTTCTTGGAGATGACCACCTCTCCTGTTCCCAGCTTCCCTCAGATGCCTATATTTCTTTGTGTAGTTTTGAAGCCTCATGGACATTTTCCTATCCACTTTGTCATATACACTGCTTTTGTCTGCTGCCAAATGGTCAACCCTGAAAATATAGACATGAGTAAGACAATATAGATTTAGTAGGTTAAATTATATTAAAACATACTTATATACAATTTTATTCCTATAAATATTACATCCAATAACAATTAGTGAAAAAGAGGCTATATATCTGAAGAGATATATGTGATGATTTGTATGGAGAAAAGAAAAGGGAGAAATGTTGTAATTATATGATCTCAAAAATCAAATAAAAAACAGAAAGTGCATGAAAAAGCTGACTTGAAGCCTTTGACTTGGTCGTCCGGTTTGGGGCATTAAAAAAAAATTAAGATGAAGTTTCTGCCTTTTTATTCCTCAGATTTCTAAAAGATAGATCCTACTTAACTGTATCTCTGCTATCACTGTTCATAGTTGTGAGTTGAATGATGTACTCCCAAATTCTTATGTTAGTATACTCAAGTCTAGTACCTATAAATAAGATCTTACTTGGATATAAAGTTTCTGTAGCCAAAGTTTGTAATGATGTAGTCAGAGTCAAATACAGTGGAAAAATAGAGTAACAACTGATGCCCTTTACAAAAGAGATTTTTACATTGGGATAGTTGGTGTGGGGTGAATGGAGGAATTCCATATCAGAGTCATTCTGGCCATCACAAGCCAGTGATTGACCAGAAACTTGGTGGTGTCCTAATGTAGAGAGCCAATAGGAAAATCCCAGAGACCTTGGCCTGACTACACCTAACTCTCCGATTTTCAGTGTCTAGAACTATAAAATGATGGATGATTGCTGTTAAAACCTCCACTTTGTCGTAATTTGGCGTAGAGACCTGGCAAAACTCACTAATGGTTATTGACAATGATGAGTCTTCATTCTCTTAGCACTTTTGTACAGTTTTCCCCAACTTGACTTTCAAGAATTTCATTCTATAGCATGTTGAGATTCATATATGATCCTGTTTGCCATGACAAAAAGTAACAGTAAATATGGCTTACATGGGTGAAATATCACCCACACTAAGAAATTGTGATTCACAGAGACGGTAACAAAATCTGTATGCTAATGTTTCTTGAATGCTATAAACCTACTCTCGTACACAATTACATTTTCTCTAATTTTTAGATGAATGAGGGTTAACACTTTTTTCACCTTGAGTTTTTTTAGACATGAAGTAAATGTTTCTATGGAGGTTTAAGTCAATTAGAGAAAAGTAATGGTCTTCTACTTTCATTGAAAGTCATTTAACATTGAAAATAAGTATAGATACGGGTTTTGTGACAATCTTTGATTTCCTAATCCTACTATGATTTTCAATAGAATTACCGTAATTATTCACAAGCCATACATTTCTCATCTCAAGTTAAATTTTACTTTGTTTACCCATCATGCAATCTATGTGTTTTAATAAGATTACTCTTTAATGATGTATAACGAAGCTACACATTGTTATATATAAGTAATCATCCCTAAAATTTAGGTATCAATTATGATAATTTTATATGCATTCACCTAATTTGAACACTTTGTAAATATATATTCACACAATAGTGGAAATTAGGTCTCAGAATTTTATACTAACAGATTTTCATACCTACCAACAGTACTAAACATCAGAATTCCTCTACTTTACATGTGTGGTTCATTGTAGATATAACACAATTGGTTTTCAATAAATCATTTAGTAAGCATTTGATTGTTCTTTGATTGTTTGTTCTTGGCTCCTCGTTAACTTGCTGCTAAGAAATTTGTTGATAAATTTTTATGTGAAGAGACATATTTCATTTCTCTTGGCTATATATTTAGAAGCAGAATTCTTGAATCATTGTATAACTCAATGTCACACAGCTTGAAGAAATGTGAAACTAATTCCCAGCAGGGCTCTCTCGTTTAGTCTCACCAGCAGCATCCAATTCCATGACTTTTGATGGGTGCTATCATAGTAGATAACAGAATCTGTTTGGGGGTTTTGTTTATTTTTGTTTTGCAAATATTTTTATTTCATTTTTAAATATTCACCTCTCACTTTGTTAGAGGACATATTTCCTTAATGAGAAAAAGATCTTAAGGATCTTGGGAAAACTGAGTACATTCTGATAAACCTCTGAGTTATTGAGGTTCATAGTTTCTGGTTCTATGTCTGTCTGTTTGCTTTTGCCTTGAACAATAGTTAAATTATGTCTACTGCCTTTTCAGTAACAATTGACAAGACCTTATTTTTATTAAATTAGCAAGTATAAGTATTGTTTGAATTTTAAATTTTTCACTAACCATCTAAGCTTGACACAACTCCTTCATGGACTCGACCTATGATCATTTTTACACATATAAATTCAAACACCAGTAATTTATGTAGCTGTTTAAAATCAAATATTGTTGGTTTTGTTGTTGGAATTTTCTGTATATTATTTATCAGATTTCACTAATCATGTGAATTTGGAAAAATAGTATAGTTAAGATGAGATTTCCTCACTTTATTTTGGAAGAGATTGTGAAGAAATCATAAGGGCTCTCATTTAATAATAAAATGCATTCACCAGAGAAAATGTATGGGATTTGTGTTTTATATTAGGAAAGGTTATTTATTATTTGTCATTTTTGTATTGTTCCATTTATGTAGTTGCATCTTTTCATATAAATAATGTACATGGGTGCCTAGAATAGATTGTTGCACTTTACTTCTCTCCAAAGAAAACAATAACATGCTCTTCTTTCTGATATTGGCGATTGTGAAGACTTGAAGACTTGTCACCCGGAGGCTCATGTAGTTCCATACCTGGTCCCTAGTGAGTGCAGCTCTGTCTGTGAAGTTTATACACCTTCAGGTGACCACTGTGTTGGAGACACTGAGGTTTGAGAGTCCAGCCCCACATACTGCCTTATCTTCTTCTGTGTACATGCAGATGAAATGTTATCAGCCATCTTCCTGTTCTGGCCACCATGTCATGATTTCCCTCAGTCAAAATGAACTCTTCTTTTTTGTAAGTTGCTTTTAGTCATAGTATATTATCATATTCAAGAAAAACTTAATTTATCATCATGTGCTGCATTGTAAATAACAGGCATACATCCATCCTCCAAAGCTATGGCTAAGATTTCAAAAGTTTTGCCTGATTAATTCTGACTTCATTTATACATTATATCTTAACAGGGACTACATGAACTGTAAAAACATTTTCATGACATAGTTGAAATTGTTTTAAAGTTAGTATTCCAAACAAAATTACCTAGAGCACCTAAATTCTAACGAATAAAATGAAATGACACAGTGTGTTGAATGAGGAAAGAGTGAAGATATCTAGAACAATTAGAGTTGTCAGCATTTCAAAACAGCTATTTTGAAAATAGAAGAGACCTTGGGCACTAGTTCATCTGGATGTTAATGAATATGGTTCTTTGAAAAGGGAATTAATGTGTTTTTTAAAGCTAATTAAAGCACGGTTGTTAAATGCCACATCTGTTGTTAATAAACCATATGGTTTCAAGACTTAATCTTGCACATATCAGACATACTTAAATACTATATGTTGCTCTTTGGATCAGTGGTGATTTTATCCATTTTTGGTTTATTTTCTTCAGTATCTGGTATTAATGTTTTAATCATGAATCTTTGGCATATTTTGGAAGACATTTTAGCTAGGTTATAGTTTGTGATATTAAAATTACCACTATGTTTCCACCTTAAATTAAAACTGATGAAGCCCACGGGTACTACAGCAATTAAAAAAAAATCTTTCATTATGACAAACAGATTCCAGAAAAAATATTGGAAGTCTTTTAAATAAAAGCACTGTAAGTGCTGATTTATGACATTTTTATCAACAACTTTGTATTTTACATGAATTTTACTTTGCAGTCACATATAAAAATTTCCGATAATTACAATGTGAATTAGCATGCAAAATACTTACACTTTCTTTTGAAATATATTGATTTTTATTAGATGTTTTCTGGAGAATTTTTACTGAAATTATATTATTAGGAACAATAAAAATGTGTTTATGCTCAACTGGAATTATCTGTAATTGTTAGAGCATAATTTGTCTTATTTTCTGTCTGCAACCAAGTAAGGCAAAACAGAAAGGAAATTGCAGTACTGTACTTGACCTCTTTTCACATCTAATTTGAGAGTATTGTTTCTGTGGAGATAACAGTCTCCATGGTTACTAGCTACAGATTTTTAAAATTCTTTAACTATGATAGAAACACCCATAGGACCATCATTTGCATCTCATTCTACAGTTCTGTCCTATGATACTGCTCTCAGGAAGAAAAAATGTGGAGTTGATGAAGTGCTCTCTAATGCCTGTAACATCAGTGGTTATAAATGTGCACATGTGGGTGTTTATCCATTGAGAGACAGTGCATCTGAATTGCAATTTGTCATAGTGAATGTTAGTGAGTCGAATTGAATGCTCGTGTCTGGACAAATCAATATCATTGTTCTGTTCAAAGGATATGGAGATAAATTTTCCAATTGGAGGATCCATCTTGCTTGTGAATGTCAGAAAATGTCACAGTGTGAAGCGAAAACTGAAATGTCACTTAAAGTCATCTTGTGGCACCATGCAAGCAAACATTTTTACAGTTATAATTCTGGCTAAAGTAAATGCTATTTTATTTTTTTTCTCTTGATATTATTTTTGAAACAGAGCATCCAGAAAGAGATGAAAGAGTAAACATTAAAGAGTAAACTATTTAACATTTTTACCATTGATTTTATGCACTGTTAGATTTTTTTCTGAAGGGAAACAATCAATTCTATTTGATCATATTTTATCATATGTTTAAATCATATGTAAGTAAATATAACATTCTAGGACACTGAAACTCAAAATTCAAAGGTTTATTTCCTAGCAGCATGAAATATTTGTTCAGTCACAGGGATTTTATATATATAATATAACTATTATAATATATAATATATGTTTCATTCTCTCATTAAATATTAAATTGTGGAAATTTGAACATTTAGCATTAATTAGAAGTCAAAATTACTAAATTTTAATATTTCCCTCATGCAGGTATTTTAGTCTTTTCAACTTGAATGTGGATGATAACTGTAGAGAAACAGTAAACCACAGAAACAAACTTTATGAAGCAGAGCATGGCAGCAATCCTCAGACTTGTTGGTATTTTGTTTGAAATTTATTCTCTGTTCTCTTCCTTTCATCCACAGAGTCATTCATTTTACTTCAAGAGCATACTGTCACATACTTAAAATTTGTTTTGCTCTTACAATTTCAATACTTTAATCCCAAATATTGGTATAGTTGTTTTTTGATGCCTTCTAAAATTTAATCATGTTTTGATGTGTACTTGTTTAACATTTAAATATTGTTTATAGCTGGTTTTAATAAATATTCTATTTTTAATACTGCAAATATATAAAAGTTCATGATCATCTGCTCAATGCAAGGTAAAGCCAGCATGAGCTACAGAGAATAAGTGCTCCTACCCCAAAGAGTTTTAAAGAGATACTGGAACCATGCCAGATGAAGAGCTTAACTGGTAAAGGCTCTTGCAGACAAGCTTGTTGATCAGTTCATTTAATGATGTGTATAGCAGGAAAGACCCAATCCATGAGAGTGTTCTGATATTCATGTGCATGCTGTATCATGTGAACCCACAAACATGTTCACACAGACATACAAATAAATACACGTACTAAATTGATTTTCACCAACCATTAAAGTGCTTATTAAATTTAAAATTTTCTTAAATTATCTTTAATTACTTGTATGTTTTATAATGCATATTGAATAACTAAATATATTATACATACTAACTCTGACAAAAATGTTCAGCAGTTTTTTTCTTTTATTTATTATTAAGTTTTCTATCCATTTTACATACCAACCACAGATTCTCTTCTCCTCCCTCCTCCCGCCCCCCAACCTTCCACCCCAACCCACCCCCCATTCCTACCTCCTCCACGGCAAGGTCTCCCATGGGGAGTCAGCAGAACCTGGTACATTCAATTGAGGGAGATCCAAGCTGCTCCCCCTGCACCGAGGCTGTGCAAGGTATCCCACAATAGACAATGGGCTCTAAAAAGCCCATTCATGCACCAGGGATAGATCCTGATCCCACTGCCTGGGGACCCCCTAAACCGTTCAAGCTAAACAACTGTCTCACCTATGCAGAGGGTCTAGTCCAGTCCCATGGGGCCCCCGCAGCTGTTGGTCCACATTTCATGAGTTCCCACTAGTTTGGCCTGGTCTTCTCTGTACATTTCCCCATCCTGCTCTCCATGTCCCTTGCTCATAGAATCCCTCCTCTCTCTCTCATCGACTGTACCCTGGAGCTCAGACTGGCGCCCCTCATTGGATCTCTGCATCTGCTTTCATCAGTTACTGGATGAAGGCTCTATGATAACAGAGCATTCACCAATCTGGTTACCGGAGTAGGCCAGTTCAGGCACCCTCTCTACTATTGATAGTAGTCTAAAGAGGGGTCATCCTTCTGGATTCCTGAGAACTTCCCTACCACTCAGCTTCTTCCTATTCCCATGATATTTCCATCTATCATGATATCTCTTTCCTTGTTCTCCCACTCTGTCCCTAATCCAGTTTGAACATCCCGTTTCCTTATGTTCTCATTCTCCCTCCCCTACCTCCATTGCCCTTGTGCACCCACAGTTTGCTCATGGAGACCTCATGTATTTCTCCTTCACAGGACAATCCATGAGTCCTTCTTAGGGTGCTCCTTGTTAGCTAGCTTCTTTGGAGCTGTGGGTTGTAGTCTGGTTATTCTTTGCTTTACATCTAGTATCCACTCATGAGTGAGTACATACCATGTTTGTCATTCTAAATCTGGGTTAACTTGCTCAGGATGATATTTTCTAGTTCTATCCATTTGACTGCAAAATTCATGATGTCATTGTTTTTCACTGCTGAGTAGTACTCCATTGTGCATATGTGTCACATTTTCTTTATCCATTCTTCAGTTAAGGAGCATCTAGGTTGTTTTCAGGTTCTAACTATTATGAATAATGCTGCTATGAACATTGTTGAGCATATGTCCTTGTGGTATGATTGAGCATCCCTTGGGTATATGCCCAAGAGTGGTATAGTTGGGTCTTCAGGTAAATTGATCTCAATTTTCTGAAAAAAACACATACTGGTTTCCAAAGTGGCTGTACAAGTTTTCACTCCCATCAACAGTGGAGGAGTGTTCCCCTTGCTCTCCATCCTCTCCAACATAAGCTGTCTTCAGTGTTTTTGATCTTAGCCATTCTGACAGGTGTAAGATGGTATCTCAGTGTGATTTTGATTTGCATTTCCTTCATGATTAAGGATGTTGAGCAATTCCTTAAATGTCTTTCAGCCATTTCAGATTCTTCTGTAAAGAATTCTCTGTTTAGCTCTCTACCCCATTTTTTAAAATTAGATTGTTCAGTATTTTGATGTTTAATTTCTTGAATTCTTTATATAATTTGGAGATCAGTCCTCTGTCAGATGTGGGGTTGGTGAAGATCTTTTCCCATTCTATAGGTTCTTGGTTTGTCTTATTGACCATTTCCTTTGCCCAACAAAAGCTTCTCAGTTTCAAGAGGTCCTATTTATTACTTGTTGCTCTCAGTGTCTATGCTACCAGTGTTATATTTAGGAAGTGGTCTCCTGTGCTGATGCATTCAAGACTTCTTCCTAATTTCTCTTCTATCATGTTCAATGTAACTGGATTCATGCTGAGGTCTGATCCATTTGAACTTGAGTTTTGTGCATGGCAGCAGGTATGGATCTATCTGAAATCTTCTACATATCGACATCCAGTTATGCCAGCACCATTTGTTGAAGATGCTTTCCTATTTCCATTGTAAAGTTTTGGATTATTTTGTCAAATATCAGATGTTCATTGGTGTGATGATTAATGTCAGGGTCTTCAATTGGATTCCACTGGTCTACACATCAGTTATCAGTTTTAAAGCCAGTACCAAGTTGTTTTTATTATTATAGATCTATAGTATGACCTGATGATTCTCTGAATTTCCTCATTGTCTGTTGTTAGGTCTGCATTTTCATTTCTGATTTTCTTAATTTCGATTCTATCTATCTATCTATCTATCTATCTATCTATCTATCTATCTATCTATCTATCATCTATCTCTCTGCCTTTTAGTTAGTTTGGAGAAGGGGTTGTCTATCTTTTTTATTTTCTTAAAGAACTAACTCTTTATTTCATTGATTCTTTGTATTGTTCTCTGTTTCTATTTGATTGATTTCAGCCTTCAATTTGATTATTTCCTGGCATCAATTCCTCCTGGATGAATTTGCTTCTTTTGTTCTGGAGTTTTCAGGTATGCCGTTAAGTCACTAGTGTGAGATTTCTCCACCTTCTTTATGTGGGCATTTTAGTGCTATGAATTTTCTTCCTCTTAACACTGCTTTCATAGTGTCCCATAAGTTTGGGTATGCTGTTCATTCATTTTCATTGAATTCTAGGAAATCTTTTCTGGGGCATTATTCAGTTTCCATGAGATTGTAAGCTTTCTGTCATTTTTGTTGTTGGAATCAAACTTTAAGCCATGGTGGTCTGATAAAATTCAGAATGTTATTCCATTTTTTTGTGTGTGTCTATTGAGATTTGTTTTGTTACAGAGCGTGTGGTCAATTTTAGAGAAGGTTCCATGGGGTTCTGAGGAGAAGGTTTATTCTTTTTTGTGATGGTGGAATGTGTTGTAGATATCTATTAAGTCTATTTGAGTCATAATATCTATTAGTTCCCTTATTTCTCTGCTAAGTTTTTGTCTGACAGACCTGTCCTTTGGTGAGAGTGGGGTGTTGAAGTCTCCCACTACTTGAGTGTGGGGTTTGATGTCCGATTTAAGCTTTAGTAATGTTTCTTTCTTTGTTTGTTTGTTTTTGTTTTTTGAGACAGGGTATCTCTGTGTAGTTTTGGTGCCTGTCCTGCATTTTGCTCTGTAGACCAGGCTGACCTCGAACTCATAGAGATCAGCCTGGCTCTGCCTCCTGAGTGCAGGATAGTAATGTTTCTTTTACATGTGTGGGTATATGGTGATATTTTCTTTTGTACTAAAATATTATTTGTATGTTAATAAATAAAGTTGCCTGGGGGTCAGAGTTATTAGCAAGCCATAGGAAAGCAGGGCAGTGGTGGCATAGGCTTGTAGTCCCAGCACGTGGTAGGCAGAATTAGGTAAGTCTCTGTGTGTTCGGGGATACAGCCAGCATTGGAAACACATGCCTTTAATCTCAATACCAACCATGGAACACCTGGAGGTCTATACAGACAGGCCGTGATGAGGCGGTCATGTGGTTGGGTTTACAACCAATGAGAAGGCAGAACAGAGACTATATAAGGACTTTAACACAGGAAGTAGCTCTGGTTCGGAGAGGTAGGACCACTGCAGGAGGAAGGGTAAGGTTTTAGCTCTTAGCTCTGACCTCTTGGCTTTCTTCTTTGCATTGGTTCTGTGTTTTTTATTTAATAAAACGGTTGGTTACATCTACATGGGTATCTTGTGTTTAGGACATAACTGTTCAGAATTGAGACTTCATCTTAGGGGATTTTTCCTGTGATAAATATGTAATGTCCTTCCTAATCTCTTTTGATTGATTTTAGTTTGATGTCTATTTTATTAGATATTAGGATAGGTGCACCAGCTTGCTCCTTAAGTCCATTTCATTGGAAAGTCTTTTTCCAGCCTCTTCCTCTGAGGTAGTGCCTGTCTTTGAAGTTGAGGTATGTTTCTTTTATACAGCATAAGGATTGATCCTGTTTTCATATTCATTCTGTTAAACTGTGTCTTTTTTATAGGTGAATTGAGCCCATTGATATTAAGGGATATTAATGGCCAATGACTGTTAATTCCTGTTACTATATTTTTTTGTGGTAGTGTTGTGTGTTTCCCTTTTTTGCATTTGTTGATGTGAAATTATCTATTGTCTGTGTTTTCATGGGTGTATCTAACTTCCTTAGGTTGGATTTTTCCTTCTAGAGCTTTCTGTAAGGCTGAATTTGTGGATAAGTATTGTTTAAATCTTGTTTTATCATCGAATATTTTGTTTACTTCTATGGCAATTGAGAATTTTGCTATGAATAATAGTCTGGGTTGGCATCCATGGTCTTAGTGTCTGCATAACATCTGTCCAGGGCCTTCTGGCTTTTAGGGTCTCCATTGAGAAGTCAGGTATTATTCCGATGTGTCTGCCTTTATATGTTACTTGGCCTTTTTCCTTTTTAGCTATTAATATTTTTTCTTTATTCTGTATGTTTAGTGGTTTGATTATTATGTGGCAAGGGGACCTTTTTTTTTGGATCCAGTCTATTTGGTGTTATGTAAGCTTCTTGTATCTTCATAGGCTTTTCCTTCTTTAGGTTGGGGAAGTTTTCTTCTATGATTTTGTTGAATATATTTTCTGTGCTTTGAGCTGGTATTCTTTTCCTTCTATCTCTATTATTCTTAAGTTTGGTCTTTTCATGGTGTCCCAGATTTTCTGGACATTTTGTGTTATGACTTTGTTGGCTTTTGTGTTTTCTTTGACTGACAAATCTATTTCCTCTATTGAGTCTTCAACAACAGAGATTCTCTCTTCCATCTCTTGGATTATGTTGGTTATGCTTGCATCTATAGTTCCTGTTCATTTACTCAGATTTTCCATTTCCAGCATTCACTCAGTTTGTGTCTTCTTTATTGTCTCTATTTCAGTTTTCATATCTTAAACAGCTTCTTTCACATGTTTAATTGCTTTTTCTTGGTTTTCTTGGCTATCTTTAAGGGATTTATTGGTTTCTTCCAATTTTTTTGTTTGTCTTTCCCTCAATTTGTTTAAGAGAATTTTTCATTTCTTCTTTAAAGGCCTCTATTATCTTCTTAAAGTCATTTTTAAGGTTGATTTCTTCTGTTTCTTCTGCATTGGGATGTCCATGTCTTGCTGATGTAGAAGCATGTGTATGGGTGTGTGTGTGTGTGTGTGTGTGTGTGTGTGTGTGTATAACAACAATTAAAGTAAAAGAGGCCAAAGGCTATGAATTTGATAGAGAGCAATGGAGGAGAGCATACAGAAGTTGAAGGGAGGAAATGTACTGAATGAAATGTAATTATAATTTAACTTCAAATACAAGTTTAATTTTAAAAGAGGGTTAAATAATTAGTTGCATATTACTATATGGCTATAATCATAAAGAATTATGTAATTATATCTTTAGTTACAGAAGATTACAGGTGGTCAAAAGGCAGAAAACAACTAAAAAGGGGTATTCATCCCTAATTGATACAACACAATCCCCTACTCCTAGGTAATATCACAGAAGAAGGGCCCAAGCCTGAAAACCAGAGGATAAAAAATTATGCTGAAAGTTTTTATTTTCCATATGACAGGAAAGCTGCAGACTTTCATGATTTCATTTTTCTTAATGAATGAAATTTACATGTGAACAATAATATTAATTTTCCATCTTCCTAGTATTTTATTGGGTCTTTTTGCCCTTATAATACTTATAGTCTTCTACAAAATTCTGCAGTTGGAGCTATAATGATTATATGGTTGTAACGTAGTCATTCACTTACTTATTCATGCAGCAAATAGTTGACTGTGTTCTAGGCAATGCATCAGGCACCAGGTGCCCCACCAAGGATAAAGCAAACAAGACAGGCCTTCACAGTGACTGAAGAATGCTCTATACTGCAAATATATTTTAAAGTTTCCTGTGTACTCCCAAGTGGTCAAAGAGAGACACTATTATATAAATATAAAAGATTCATGGGAGTCATTTTGAACAATTCCTTTATTAAGTTGCTCATTGCTAGCAATAGATGTAAGCCAGTATGCTGTAATTCCATTATCATTAATAACTGTCTTCAGTAAAGAATAGACTCAATATACTTTTTACCTAACCTGTTAAAACAGTATGATGTGATCAGTCATGAGACTGAAGCTAGTGAAGTCTTCTGGAAGAGAAAAGAGGAAGATAAAATCTGATGCATCTGAGGACAGTCATAGGTGAGGAAGTGAGAAGGAAAATTAGAGCTAGCAAAGCCCGAGAACAGGAAGTGAATAAGAGCAGTCGTTCTGTGTTCTGTCTGTCCTTGCTGCCAGTTGACATTGTCCACACCTCAGCAACTCAAGTTACTCAAACTACTGTTCTTCACCGCTTTTAGTAGGAAATAGTATGCTGCTTCATCCAATGTATGTGAACTTATAAAAAATAAAGGAGGGGTGCTCTACTTTGCATTTCAACATAATTTTAAATAAGAATCAGAAGCACATCTTTTTTCCCTGACTTTATTCATCAGTACTCAGGCATTTGAATCATCTTCTTCTCAGATAGTGCTGAAAACCCTTTTCTGGGTCCAATTTACTCTTTGAATTTTTTACTACCCTATGTACTTTTCTGCCCTTATTACTCTCCAGATACCAATCTATTATAATCTGTGCCATGGGCTTAGAGAATTATTCTCAGTGGTTTGAACTATTAAAAAATCCTTTTAAAGTGATCCCCATGATTATTCGGTCTTTCAAATAACACAACTCAGAGCTTAATATGTATGAGTAGGATTATTTACTAAACTGAGAATTATTTTTTATATGATTCATTCTGATTACTTTCCACACATGCTCTCTCTCATCTCCCTCCCATCCCTAGCACCTCTTCTCCTCCTTCCAAGTCTCTTTTGTGAATAAATGTCTTTTTTTGACAAATTTATTTTGTGATCACTCACTTTTTCCATGAATTTTCACATAACACTTAATGTGAAATTATTCATTGGAGTCTGATGGGTTCACTTTTGAATAGACAGAACCCAGAACTTATCTGCAGTCAATGATTTACCAGTGAGGTTGAATTTACCCCATCTATGCCTGATTGAGGAGGGGTCCATTGTGCATATCCAGTGTAGGAATCCACAGATGCAGTGAATTCCTGCTTGTTATTGTGTCTTGCCCAGGAGATGGCCTGCACCCTATCCTATAGCTCATAGTTTTGGAATACCTCTTCTGTAATTAACACTATGTATTCAATGGAATAGTCTAAATGCCCAAAACTGGTTACTTTTTAATCTTAATCCCTAATTGGTTTGCAAAAAGTTTCTTATCACTTTGAAATAGTTTGGAAAGTCAAAGTTTTAATAAAATTTAAGTTCCATGTACCCTCCATTACTTCTGTATGTATCTTCCCCTTCCATAATTAACTCATGAAAAAGTCATACCGTTAATTATGAAAAACCCACATAATAGTCATGTGTATCTGCAAATAGATATACATACATAGCTTTCTCATCTGCTCTGACAATTCTTTCTCCAAAATCAAAAGATCTAACAAAACTCCAAAACCAGACATGAGCAGCCCTCTTTTGAATTCCTAGTCAGGTTTGCTCAAGAGATTCCAAAACATTTTAGGCTATTTTTGGTACTTGGTTGCTCATAATAGATGGATGGTAAGTCTCTACTGCTGTACACACCATAAACTTCAAGGGCAATGCCCAGAAGTCTCTAAGTTAACACTGATTTAAAAGCCTTTCCGCATCTGGTTCCCTCAGTCATTGGATGAGGTTTCTAGCATGACAATTAGGGTGTTTGGCCATCCTATCACCAGAGTAGGTCAGTTCGGGTTGTCTCTCGACCATTGCCAGTAGTCTATTGTGGAGGTATCTTTGTGGATTTCTGTGGACCTCTCTAGCACTTTGCTTCTTCCTATTATTCATCATGGTCTCTTATTCCTTGTTCTCCCTCTCTGTTCTTGATCCAGCTGGGATCTCCTGCTCCCCTAAGCTCTCCTTCCCTCGACCCTTCATTACCCCCACTCACATCCAGTTTGCTCATGTAGATCTCATCCATTTCTCTGTCATTGGGCGATCCCTGTGTCTTTCTTGGGGTCCTGTTTTCTAGGCAGCCTCTCTGGAGTTGTGAGTAGCAGTCTAGTCATCTTTGTTTTACATCTAGTATCCTCCTATGAGTGAGTACATACCATGTTTGTCTTTCTGAGTCTGGGTTACCTCACTCAGGATGATTTTTTCTAGATCCATCCATTTGCCTGCAAACCTCATGATGTCATTGTTTTTCTCTGCTGAGTAGTATTCCATTGTGTATATGTACCACATTTTATTTATCCATTCTTCAGTTGAAGGGCATCTAGGTTGTTTCCAGATTCTGGCTATTACAAACAATGCTGATATGAACATAGCTGAGCAAGTGCCCTTGTGGTATGATTGAGCATTCCTTGGGTGTATGCCAAAGAGTGGTATAGCTGGATCTTAGGGGAGATCGATTCCCAATTTTCTAAGAAAGTGCCATATTGATTTCCAAAGTGGTTGTACAAGCTTGCATTCCCACCAGCAGTGGAGGAGAGTTCCCCTAGCTCCACATCCTCTCCAGCATAGGGAACCGAATGCAGAGATCCATGGCCAGGCCCCAGGTGGAGCTCCAGGAGTCCAATTGGCGAGAAAGAGGGGGATTTGTATGAGCAAGAATTGTTGAGACCATAGTTGGAAAAAGCACAGGGACAAATAGCCAAACGAATGGAAACACATGAACTATGAACCAATAGCTGAGGAGCCCCCAACTGGATCAGGCCCTCTGGATAAGTGAGACAGTTGATTAGCTTGATCTGTTTGGGAGGCCTCCAGGCAGTGGGACCGGGACCTGTCCTCAGTGCATGAGCTGGCTGTTTGGAACCTGGGGCTTATACAGGGACACTTGGCTCAGCCTGGGAGGAGGGGACTGGTCCCGCCTGGACTGAATCTACCAAGTTGATCTCAATCCTCAGGGGAGTCTTTGCCATGGAGGAGATGGGAATGGGAGGTGGGCTGGGGTGAAGGTGGGGGGGGCGGCGGGAGGGAGGAGAACAAGGGAATCCGTGGCTGATATGTAAAATTAAATTAAATTATAAAATAAAATTAAAAAAATAAAAATAAAAGCCTTTCTACTGAGGAGTAGCTTTTCTGGTACCAGAAGGTGCCATACAATCTTCTAAAGGATGGATGAAGCTAAGAGTTCTATACAACTATGAAGACTTTGACCCATAACCACCAGCACACAGGGTTCAGTAGTGAGCCAAATAACTTGGTTGTAACCAATAGTTCTGGAATTTGACTGAACACCTATTTAATAAGAGAAGAACACCCACTACCGAGAAATAATGAAGTCATGTATCTTGGAAAGAACCGACAACTTCCACTTCCTTGACCTACTGTAATCACTAACTGCATTTTAAGTATTTCTTTCTGTACATTGATAAATATAGTTCTCAATCCTCATCAAGAAAAGTTCTCTTTGCAACAAATGGGGACCATTGCAGAAAATACGAAGCAATCAAAATGCAGAGTTGTAAAGTCCCAAGGAAAGCATCTCCAGAACAACTCCATCACCTAAGGGTCAGGGGATATTACAGAAGAGAGAGTGGAGAGATGACAAGGGCCAAAGGATGATGGAGCTTTCTGTGAGAACGTGATCCCTAGTAATTACAGAAAATTCAGTCACAAAACCTCACCAATATGACGGCCTAATGATGCACTGAACAAGGACAACAAGAATAGACATCTCAACAATGGATGGGAAAAAATGTGGGTCTCACTCGTACACAAAGAACTGCAGGCAATCAAGGGATGTCGAGAGAGTGGAGAAATAGTCAAATCTGAAAATATACATAAAAGTTATATGCAGACCGAACAAGTAGTAATTCGGAATATATTTGTATGTGTGTATACATATATGCATATGTAAAAAGAAAAAAAAAACATGAAAAAAGAGGTCATAAATTTGAAAAAAATGCAGGGAGGGTTGTATGGGAGGCTTTGGAGGAGGGAAAAGGTAAGAAAAATGATGTAACTATGTTATACACTCATAAAATTAAAGAAATGTCTTTAAGAGCCATCAAAGTGAAACAAGAGGATTTTATTTTCTTATAATTTACTCAAACCTTGCATGGGCTTACTATGGAATGTATTTGTGACATTAGCAATATCATCCTTGGAATATGGAGTGCATACACAGATAAATGATCTCATTTTAAATAAAAATAACACTCCTTATATAAAACAACTATATAAACCTTGACCTAAAATTTCCATATTTATGAAATACACTATCTCTCCCTGTTTTATTTATTATGAATTCACATGAAGTGAAGTTATATGCAAAGAACCCAGCACTGTCCTACAATCATATAGAATTTGTATGTATATATAAATGC